>CM042165.1:83815861-83890861 GCA_023376005.1 Doryteuthis pealeii
AAAAACAAAAAAAAAAACAATAAATGATTTAAAAAGTGTGAATACATCTTCATTTGATTATTATTTTAACAATAGACTGCAACTTTTTTTTTTTTGCACCTTTATATCACAGGTATCTTAGTAGCCATTATTTATGGGGGAGGGGGGCCACCAAACGCCTTGTTTCTGTAAAAGTGCATTCTTTCCAAGTTTAACTGCTATATTTTGAAGAACTTAAATTCTTCCTCAAATCTATTACAGTTATTCTTATCTATATATTAATACTCTTGTTCCTTAATCTTCCGACCATTATCATTTTGCAACACCCTCTGGTTAAAAATGAGATCGTCCAAATTGTCCAAGATAAAATACAAAAATGTAAATCCTGATTATCTGGTGTTGCTTATCTGCTGGATTCTTATGAGTGTTGTTACCTCAGCTAAATAATAGACCATTCTGTTTTTATTAGAAAGAAAAGAAAGGAAGAAAAAATATAATAAGAAAGAAAGAAAAAATATAAGAAAAAAAGAGTATGAAAAATATATAGAGAGGGGGTGAGTGCGCTGAAGTGATAATGCTTATCTGTTTCAATCGAACATTAAGAAAAGATGAAAGGAAAGAAAGAAAAAAAAAAGTGAGAGAGTTAAATCAAGATTATAAAAATTTTTACATATTGAACTATTAGCAATAGCTCTTAAGTAAACATATCAAACATTGTAATAATTAAATTATCATACTGTGGTATATCCACATGCTTGCTAATTATTACTAACAGTAGTAGTATCATTATCTTTTTCCTTCTTTATCAATTTAATTTCATTCTTTCATTTGATCAAAGTTATTTCAACAAATCTATGTGTGGGGTTGTCTACCCAAAATGTTAGCACTAAATTATTTAACAACAATACTACTACTAATGATAATATCAAGCAAACTAGATTTTATAGTTTGGTTCAAAATAATCTTAAGCCCCATGTGAAATTTCTCCCTTAATACGCAAGCGCCACCATCCACATTTTAAAATGCTAGTAAATGGATGGTTAAATCGAACTTAACGGACCTAAAATTCCACCATCATATATCACTCTGCCGAAAGAAAAAAAATACCAAAAATCAGGGAATTAACCAAATTTAATGAAATTTTCAGTGTTGATATATTAATGAATAAAAGATATAATTCACCGGTTATTTTATTTAAAAACTTTTACATTTTTCGGGTCAGTTAACTTTGAACCACATATCTTTGAGGTGTAACAGATTATCAAAGATACTTGGTTCAAAGGTAACTGACCTGAAAAAATGTAAAAGTTTTTAAATAAAATAACTGGTGCATTATATCTTTTATTCATTAATATATCAACACTGAAAATTTCATTAAATTTGGT
This sequence comes from Doryteuthis pealeii, assembly GCA_023376005.1. Lineage (NCBI taxonomy): Eukaryota > Metazoa > Mollusca > Cephalopoda > Myopsida > Loliginidae > Doryteuthis > Doryteuthis pealeii. The sequence goes on from CM042165.1 coordinate 83,817,226, forward strand.
TAATTTTGGTGTTTTTTTCTTTTGGCGGGGTGACATACGATGGTGGAATTTAGGTACGTTAAGTTCAATTTAACCAAATGGATTTTATTTGTTAGAACTTTTTTTTTTTTTTTTTTGCACCTGTATATCACAGGTATTTTGGTGGCTATTTTTTTTTCTTGTGATGGAGGGGCAACAAACGACTTATTTCTGTAAAAGTGCTTTCTTTTTAGCTTTAACTACAATAGTTTAAATTATTTCAATTATTATTATCAACAGTAGTAGCATCATTTTTTTCCTTCTTTATCAATTCGATTTTATTCTTTCATAAGATCAAAATTATTTCAACAAATCAAAATATGTGGAGCTCCAAAATATCAGCCCTCTAAATTATTTAAAAACAAAAAATGAAAAAAAAACTATCAAAACAAAACTATATCTTATAGTAAAGTTCAAAATAATCTTACATTATGATATGTATACACATGTTATAACATTTTGTAGTTTCCCAGAACTCTTCAACTTTAGTTTTTCATTGCAAAATATTGACTATAATTTATAATTAAGTTATGCCTAGCCAATATTATTTATCTATTTTTTAAAACTATGTTCAACCAAAATTATTTATCTATTATAAAAAAGACTGTTTAACCAAATCTATTTTATTTGTAAAAAGTAATAATAATGAAATTTATTGTGTACAGTGCTCAGGTACACTGCAACATGTGAAATTTCTTGAAAAACTGACACATTCTAGAAAATGTTATTTCACAGCTAGCAAATAGCTTTTATCTGATAGATAGAAATAGGCCTAGATAAATATGAATGAATAAAGATAGATAGGACTCGACTTAGATTTGTGGAAATAATTTTGATCTTATGAAATAATATCTATGTGTGGAGGTGTCTAAACCAAAATATCATAACTCTAAATTATTTAAGAACATAAATAAATAAATAAATAGAGTTTACTTATATATGTAAAGCTCAAAATAATTTTACATGTGAAATTTTTAGAAAAACAGCCATATTGTAAACAATGTTATTTCACAGCTTGCAAATGGCTTTTATCTGATAGATAGAAATAGGCGTAGATAAATATGAATAAAGATAGATATGACTTGACTTAGATAGATCTTCCTTATTGTCTGTGTGCAACTAGCCAGTTTTGGCTGCAGCATATTGCACCTATATAGATAAGTAATCAGTAGCCAGCCTTGACAGTTTACTTATATATGTGCAAGGATAAAAGGAAAAAGAAGGAAGGAAGAGAAAATAGAAGTGTACAATGGAAGAATAAAGAAAGATTAAAAGACTAAAAATGATGGATAAAAGAAAGGATGGAAGGAAGAATTTGTTACAAATGCAAAGAAGAAAATATGATGGTTGGAATAAGGAATGAAACAAAGATAAAAATATTGAAAAAAAAAAAAAAAAAAAAAAAAAGAATAAGTGAATGATAAAATGGAATTAAGAAAGAAAATATGGATTTGGAAAGACTAATGAAAACTGGAAAAAGTATGTAAATATTCAAAGGAAAAAGAAATAGAAAAAGGAAGAAGAAAAATCTATTAAAACATTTTTAAAAAAGGAATAAAGGAAGAAGAAAAATAAAACAGAAAAATGAAGAAAAATAAAGAAATAGAAAAAATGAAGGTAAAGCTATGAAAAAAAAAAAGGAATAAGAAAATAAAACAGAAGAAGGAAGAAAAAGCTATGAAAAAGAAGAGAAAAAAAAATAGAAAATGAAGAAAAATCTATGAGAAATAATTAAAAAAAAAAAAAAAAAAGGAATAAAGAAAAATAAAACAGAAAAATGAAGAAAAAAAATAAGAAAAAGAAAAAAATAAGAAATAGAATAAGGAAGAAGAAAAAGCTATGAAAAATAAAAAATTAAAAAGTGACCTTAGGATGATAATAGAAAAAAAAGCAAAGAAAAAAAAAGAAATGAAAGAACAAGCAAGAAAAAAGATTAAAAAGACTAAGTTTTTTTTGTTTTGTTATTTTATATTTTAATTTTAAAATCGGTCACATTAATTTTTTTTCTTTGTTATTTAATGAATTGATATTCTAAAATCGTATTTGAAAGTTCATTTTAAAAATGTGGCAGTTGAGTTTGATTAAATTTCTTATAAAATAAATACAATTTCTCCTTTCTAAATTTAAAGACTGAAATATATATATATATATATATATATATAAATAATTAAATTGAAATTGAAAAACTGAAAGAATCATAAGGTAACAGCTAGGAATTAAATAGATTTATAAAAGGAAGGAAGGAAGGAAGGAAGGAAGGAAGGAAAATGAAATCCAGATTTTTTTCTTCTTCTTTTAATATGAAAAGGTAAAGGTAAAACTAGCTGGGTGAAAATGCAGGTAAAAAAATTAAAGATTTTTTTTTTTTTTTTTCAAAAGGAAAGGAGTGTGTGTGTGGGGGGGAGATAATCTCTGATTCTGTTATTTGGTTCATATTTCTTCTTTTCAATTGGATCATACATGTCAATAGGCATTGCTGCAGAAACAATGTTACCTGCCATTTCTCCTTCATCCTGTCTTCCCAACATTGATGCTCAAGAAAGATTGCATGGTAACATGTAATGAAAGTCACTCTTCTAAAAGTAGACAGCGCCATCGCAGTGTACTCTTGAAATCATATTGAGTAACAAAGCCTTATGGAGCCTTCCTTCTTTTTTTTTTTCTTTTCTTTTTTTTTTTTTCATTTCAATTTTCTTTTTATTCCATTTCATCTTTTCATCTGATATTGCTACAGTCTTATTAATAAAGGTTACTTACCTATATTTCTGGGTGGTTTCTACTTGCTCTTATCTCTTTTACTCCCTTTCTTTCATTCATTCTTTCATTCATTCATATTTTGCTCTCCTTTTTTTTCTCCTCTTTCTTTCATTCTTTACTACATTCTTCTCTTCCATCTCTCTCTCCTTCATTCTTTCCTCCATTTTACTTTCCTTTTTTTTCTTCATTCTTCTCTTCTTTCTCTCTTATTCTTTCCTTCATTCTTCTTCCTTTTCTCCTTTTTCTTTTTCCTTTTTCCCACATTCTCCTTCCTTTTCTCTCCTTCATTCCTTCTTCCTTCTTTCTCCTTCATTCTCCCACATTCTCCTTCATTCTTCTCCACATTCTTCTCCCACATTCTCCTTCATTCTTTCCTCCATTTTACTCTCCTATTTTCTCCTTCATTCTCTTACATTCTTCCTTTTCTCCTTTCTTTTCCATTCTTCTCCTCTTTCTTATTATTTACCAACACCTCCCACCAGGTTAGAATGTAACACAAGATCTTTTGAATATGGGGGAAGCCATGCACAAACCAAAGCTCATGCAATGGCTAGTCAAAAAAATGCATGGATTCCATCAGTTCACACTGATAATTTGTCCAGACTTAAAAGTATGATCTCTTCTTTTTTTTTCCTTCTCCTTCCTTTCTTTCTTCTCCATTCTTCCTTCTCCCCTTCATTTATTCTTCTCTCCTTTCTTTCTTTCTTCTTCTTGTTTCCCCCTTCTCTCTCAGAACTGGATAGGTTATTATTTTGCTTATTTTGAGAGAGAGAGAAAGTGAGAGTGAAAAGAAGACAGGTATCTTCTTCCAATAGAATACTTGCTTTCATCATCATCATCAACCATGCAATGTTGACATCAAAAATTAAGAAATGTTCAACTTAAAAGTGGACTTCCCAAAGGAAAACAAAAAACAATTGAATACATTTTCTTTTTAACCACAATATCTATTTTTCTCTTTTATCAACCTAACCATTTTTATTTACACCTACCTACTTCATATTTACACCCACCCACCAACTCACTTTTTATAATTTATCTAAGGTTAGCTTAGTCTAGCATAAGTCCACAAGTCTTGGGTACCTACTGAGAATCAAGCTCACTACATTGACCACAGCTCTCCATATTCATACAAAGGTCATTCAATAAATAAGGGATATTTTTTATTATATATATATATATATATATATATATATATATATGAGAAATAAACAAACAGACGATGTGTTTTGATATGGCTTTTTTAGCCGACAATTTTTGGGAGAATATGTGCTTGATTGAAGTCGTACCTAATTTTTGAAAATTAATTAATAATTAATGAATTAGGCGGGAATACCTATTCAAATGTAAGGCTAAACAAATCAAGGTTTAGCCTTACATTTGAATAGGTATTCCTGCCTAATTCATTAATTATTAATTAATTTTCAAAAATTAGGTACGATTTCAATTGAGCACATATTCTCCCAAATATATATATATATATAATTACCACTGATGCTGAGAGCTTTTTAATTTAGTGTGTCCTTGAACGCATGGATATGATTTGAATGTCTCCAGAAAATTTTATGGGTCCCAACTAAAGTTTGTTAATAAATTGTAGGGTTTTTATTCATGAAGTGGGAAAAAGGGACAAAAAAGTTTTCTTATATGAAGCAACTAAAGGTATCTAACCCCTACTTTGTACCCCATTTTGTGTAATTCATTTCTAAGAAAATATTGATATGTATTTACAGTTTAGCTTGAAGGGAAGAAAAAAAAAAAAAAAAATTTAAAAAAAAAAAGAAAGAAAAAAAGACAAGAAAACCATGAGGGTCGAGCAATGCCCAATTAAAGCACAAGGTCAGAAATTCTCTTGTGTTACTGGTAGTGGAAATTTTCTGTCAATTAGCAGAGAATTCACATCCCTGAATTGTTACAGGTTGATTGTGTGCAATGTATCAGGATTCTTTTGTGGAAAAATTGAGGTCCCTAGGTGCATCCCTGGGGAAAAGGGATACAATTTCATTGCATCCTTTTAGATTTTTATGTGTCAGGGGCGCAGGAGATGTACCTATCAGCATCTTTGTATTAGTATTGATAATATAGTTTTCTTCATCTATAAATAAAACATACTCAGTATCATTGATATGATATGATATATCTCATAAGTGAGGATAGCATGAATATAAAGAAAATGGCGCTTGGTAAGTGTCAGTAAATCGCAAGAAGCTGACAGTTACCAAATACCGCTGATTTTATGTCCACGCTACCCTAACTTATCTATCTATATAGATATATATGTGGCACATGCGTGTATGTATGTATATACACATAGACATATATATGCACACACAGACACACACACACACATATATATATGCACACACACACACATATATATGCACACACACATATATATGCACGCACACACACACATATATGCACACACACATATATATGCACGCACACACACACATATATGTGCACACACACATATACACACACACACATATATGCACACACACACATATACACGCACACACACACACGCACACACACACACATATACACGCACACACACACACACACACACACACGCACACACATATATGCACGCACACACACACACACACATATATATATATATATATATATATATACACACACACACATAATGATCATCCATGTGTACCTGTCAGTGTGAGTGTGTGAATGAGTGTTCTACTCATTTTTCTGTTTACAGTCATTTCCCCAAGTCATATCTGAAACTAATTTATTTCCAAAAGCAAAAGAGATATACAGCCTAATGCCCTCCCTGACACCAACCCCCAAAACTTATCTCTGCTATTGATTCTTCTTTGCCATCCACCCAGACCCCCACCCACCCCTCACCCATCTACTATTTCTGCTTCATTCACTCATAATTCATTTCTTTCGGTCCAACCTCCATTTCTCAATAGGACATCAAAATGGCCATTGAAATCACAAGTAATTACCAGACATTCTGTTTCATGATTAATCCTGCTGTGCCCAAGACACACACTAAAGAAGAATCCACTCGCCAAATACATTGCTCCGATCCCTGCCCCTGAGTTCCCTGCCCCTGAGTCGGAGATACAGGATTGAGGAATTAAAAAGAAGAAAAAAAAAAGTTCTTAGCTTACTTCAAAGAGATTATCTTCTGATGCACTTTCTCTACCCCCCCCACCTCCCCACCCCCCACTGCACTCAGACACCAGCATTAAGAAGATGCACATACAACACTAGCTAGCTTATATATTATATATGTGTCTGTGGATGACTATATATATATATATATATATATATATATATATATATATGTATGTATGTAATCATCATCATGTCGTGTCAGCAGCGCAGATATCCATGACAATCTCTCGCCAACCATCCCTATCGTTCATTGACCTTGGGAGGTCCTCCACACAGCACCTGCACAGAGCTGGTCTCTGTAAGTCTTTGCTGGACGACCCGCATTAACATGTCCATGTGCTGGTTTCTAAGAAGGACATCGCTTATGAGTTCATCCTTACTTCTCCAGCAATGTCTGGCATATATATATATGGGAGAATAAGTGCTTAATTGGAGTCGTACCTAATTTTGAAAATTAATTAATTAATTAATAATGAATTAGGCGGGAATACCTATTTAAATGTATGGCTAAACAAATCGAGAAAAATCAATCTCTGTATGTACATTTTGGCCTATTAGCCTCATCAGCAGAGCTATAGATCGGAAGACCGCCCTGTGCATGATTTGAAACCGGCCTGTCAGCTTGGCAGTCCGGTTTCAAATCACGCACAGGGCGGTCTTCCGATCTATAGCTCTGCTGATGAGGCCTAATAGGCCAAAATGTACATACAGAGATTGATTTTTCTCGATTTGTTTAGCCATACATTTAAATAGGTATTCCCGCCTAATTCATTATTAATTAATTAATTTTCAAAATTAGGTACGACTCCAATTAAGCACTTATTCTCCCAAAAATTGTCGGCAAAAAGCCATTCCAAACAAACCGTGTTTACATATATATATATATATATATATGAGAATGAGCAAGATGGAATGAAAACAACACACAATGCTGTTAAAGAGAAAACGATTTATAAAATATACATAGCTGATACTAATCAATATTTCGATTTTACAAAAATCATCATCAGAGCCAGTTACTCCGTGTTGTTAGTGGTCGGAGATAAAAGTTGAATGAAGTTCAAAACAAAAAAAACCTTGATTTTGCAAAGAAGAGAACGAAAGTTGTTACATTATTTCCCAATGTGGGCATTCCCGCCACAATGTGTATATCTTACTCTCTTTAACAGCATTGTGTGTTGTTTTCATTCCATCTTGCTCATACTCATACTGTCGGATTCATTTCCTTTCTTTTAACTTTATATATATATATATATATATATATATGCTTATTTTAATCTAATTTGTGAGATTCATGAGATTTCTTAGATAATACACCTGCTTTCAAATAACTGATGTAGGGTCAAACTAGAACAAATGAAAGGAAAGCAGTTACTTCTCTTCTGGTATATATATATATATATATATATATATGAGTATGAAAAGGTGGAATGAAAACATCACACAATGCTGTTAAAGAGAAAACAATTTATAATATAATCATAGCTGATATTGATCAATATTTCGATTTTACAAAAATCATCATCAGAGCTCATTCACTCCGTGGTGTTTGTGATCGGAGATAAATGTCAAATCAGTTCAAAAACAAAAAACCTTAATTTTGCAAAAAAGAACGAAAGTTGTTACATTATTCACCAATGCTTTTAAAAATATAAAAACATTTAAGTGCCCATGTATACACATACAAAATCCCAACAATCGAAACGTGAAAGACATGAAATTAGAACATACATATTCACAAGTAAAATATCAAATTTTAAAACCGACATCACAGGCATGGCCAGCACATGCAGACCATGAGGTTTATAGAAATCACGAGTGTGCACATGCATGTGGACAAGCATGTTTAACAAATCCGGAATTTGAAAAAAGGGAAAAAGGCAAAAATAAGGAAAAAAGGGAAATCACCAGTGAGGCTGTGAGGTCTTCAAAATAACAAATGACCAGACTGATGAGACAAAGCAATTGGCAAAATGAATTTATAGAATTTATATCCAAATCAAGGTGTATATATATATATATATATATATATATATATATATATATATTTATAAAGGAAAAGTTGACTTACCGGTGAATTTGGTCACGATGGTTAGTAAGTGTAGAATTCAGCGGGGTAAGTCAGCGATATAACAAATACAAAGTGCTCAATACTAAGTAGAGCAAATTTATAATAAAATGGGTACAAGAGATAACTTACTCGAGTTTCACCATAAGGATCTTCAGGGTTAAATCCACTGAATTAATCGAGACACCAATTAATAGCAGTCGATTTCACGTGTGTGGTCATTGCATTAAAATGTTCTTTCAAAAAAGTCTCACACCGGATGTTGATTTTTTAAAAACATTATGACACACACAATTGTTAGACAGCTGCATCCTAGTAAATAATTAACACAAATCGATTCTAACTTATTGTTTACTTTTCGAATCCCATAAAAAAATCAACATCCGGTGTGAGACTTTTTTGAATCGAAAGTCAGCATTCTTTTGCAACGAACATTTTAATGCAATGAACACACACATGAAATCGACTGCTATTAATCGGGGTCTCGATTAATTCAGTGGATTTAACCCTGAAGATCCTTATGGTGAAACTCGAGTAGGTTATCTCTTGTACCCATTTTATAATATATATATATATATATATATCCCATGTGCATGTACAATCCTAACATTTTTGTATTATAATCTACTAGGGAAATCTTATATAGTCAAAATGGATATTATTAGGTATTATTTAATACCAAACTCTACAGTATTGAAACACTAACCTAAGATAAAATTACAATAATATAATTTTCTATATTCATAAATGAACAGTGCTCAATATCAATGATTAATACACTTGTTCCTTAATCTTCCGACCGTTATCATCTAGCAATAGTTTTCTATTTTCTTGACTTATTGCTATATCAAGGCTAGAGACCCCCAGTCTGCCCTACTATTTACATTATAACTGGAGTGAGAAGAGATAAATTCATGCCTATCCCAAGGCTCGGGCAAGATATGAGACAAGGTCAAGTTTGAATTCAGTTTTTCATCTTTTTGACCAGTGATGCTGATAGCTTTTTAATTTAGTGCATCCTGGGATGCATGTATTTGATTTGAATGAGTCCCCAGAAAATTTGATGGGTCCCAACTAAAGTTTCTTGATAAATTATAGAGTTTTTATTTATGAACAACTAAAGTCGTCTAACCCTACCTTGTACCCCATACAGTGTAATTCGTTTCCAAGAAAATATTGAAATGTATTTACAGTTAGCTGAAAATGTTGGGGGAAGAAAAAAAAAAGACACTGGGACTCATGGATAGGATTTTTCTGCATCCTTTTTAGATGCATCAGTGATCAGTACTGCTTGACTTATTGCTATACTAAGGCTAGAGAACCCAGTCTTCCCTACTTTATTTATATTATACCTGAAGAGAGAAAAAATAAATTCATGCCTTTCCCAAGGTTCAGGCGGGATATGAGACAAGGTCAATTTTTAAAAATGGAGTACAGCTGGTTTGAATTCAGTTTTTCATCTTCTTGACATATTGCTATATCAAGGCTAAAGACCCAGTCTGCCCTACTATTTACATTATAACTGGAATAAGAAGGGATGAATTCCTGCCTTTCCCAAAGACTTAAATTCACCATTAATGGTTTACTCATCTAGCTTGTTAACCATTACACCACATGAGGGTATTAGTGTAGAGTGAAGTTGTTGAGAGAACGGACAATATCACAGATTATTTATTTAGTTGTCCCCTTTTTAACAATACTGAATGAAGAGACATCTTTCTTAAGTGTTTCCAGATCATGTCAATGATCTGCTTAGGTAACAAGCCCTTGATATGGATGGAGTGGATGATTAATTAAATAATTACAAATTAATTTGACACTAGGCCTTCTTCAGGTGTTGGCTAATGTAGTTGATAACCTCTTGCAGATTTTAAAGCAGAATCCTTTATTCAAGGGTAAATTGTCATTCCTCTGTTCATGGTGAGAGTTGGTTGGTTGGTGCTAAATGGCACATCAACTCTTGTGGGTTATTTAATGCTAAATATCTCTCTCTCTCTCTCTATATATATATATATATATAATAAAAGTTTCAAAACAAACGTAGAATCGGGAATGGCCAGCTAGTGTAATGGTTAGAGACTTCGCCTGTCAGCTTGACAGTTGAGGTTTCGAGTCACACACTGAGCAGTCTCCCATGTCTATAACCTTGCTGATGAGACCTAATAGGTTGAAATGTACATTCAGGGATTGACATTTTCTCGATTTGTTTAGCCTTACATTTGAACATATATGCCCGCCTAAATTCATTAATTATTAACTAATTAATTTTCAAAATTAGGTATGACTTCAATTAAGCACATATCCTCCAAAAATTGTCGGCTTAAAGCCATATATAAAAATGAACACATTTGTTTTTATTTAACCTCATATATATATATATATATATATATATATATTAGATAGATAGAGAATGATATGGTTTGAGAATCACATAGGCAAGAAAATGTCACACTACCCTAACTTAGATATGCATGCTCTATCCACGATATATCTTATGGCAAACCCCGTCAATCCCTTTCATCATATATGTGCTAGAAGGTGGTGGCTGAGGATTTTAGTGTCCTGGGTTAAACTGCTTTTAGTGGTGAGGTTTTAATTCTGGAGCTCTGGGTCGTACCCCTTCAGTGCCATTACTCCCATGTCCACTCTGACCCAGAGCAGTAGTACCTTTTACAGTCCCATCTATGAGTTAAATAGATTTAAAAATGAGATTTTTTAAAAAAAATTTGAATACCTAACAAGAATGAAAAAAAACAACAAACGTCTTTGGCATAAAATAACACAACAAGGGTTGACATGCCATAAAATCCAACCAACCAATCTTAAACCTCATATCATTTTATTTGCCTTTTCAGTATGATGAATGAAAGTATGTTTATTGCACTATTCATAGTATGGGTGCCTCATACGGTGTAATGGTTAACAAGCTAGATGAGCAAACCATTACTGGTGAATTTGAGTCCTTGGGAAATTCATCTCTTCTTCCTTCAGTTATAATGTAAATAGTAGGAAGCGCGTGGTGTAATGGTTAAAGTCATGGGAAATGGACTCGTCGCCCCGAGTTCAAATCCTGGACGTGGTAATTGCATTTCACTTAGCGCTAATACCCTTGGGAAAGGTATGAATCCTACTCTCCCTCCAGCTATGGGTAAATAGCAGGGCAGACTGGGTTCTTTAACCATGGCTAGGTAACCAGTCTAGGAGAAGGAAAACTCTGAATTCAAACCTGTTGAACTCCGCTTAAGAAATTGACCTTGTGTCGTATCCTACTCGTGCGGAGGAGTTGGTAGATATATATAAAGTAAATAGTAGGGCAGACTGGGTTGTTTAGTACCTTGATATAGCAATAAGTCAAGAAGATAGAAAAGGCGGAGGGAAAGATTTAATAACAGATCAATAGAAAAACAAACAGACATAAACAATGACTATGATGAACTTTTTTTCTAAGATTTTATTTGATTTTTGAGCAGAGAATAAAAAAATCTACATCTATGCTTTTCCTTGAATTTCTCTCTCCCTACCTTTCTTCTCTTTCTATCTTTTTTTTCTCTCACTATATATATCTATCACTATCCTTTCTCTCCTCTCTCTCTTTTTTCTCTCTCCTCTCTCTCTTTTTTCTCTCTCCTCTCTCTCTTTTTTCTCTCTCCTCTCTCTCTTTTTTCTCTCTTCTCTTTTCTCTCTCCTCTCTCTCTTTTTTCTTCTTCTTCTTTTTCTCTCTTCTCTTCTCTTCTCTTTCTTTTTCTCTCTTCTCTGGTCCCATCTCCCCACTTTCTTCCTCCCTCAATCTTCTCTCTCTCACTCTAATCTCTCCCCCTCTCTCTCTCTACCCCTCTCCCATTTTGCACTCACATCATGAATATCATTTTACCCTCCCACCTTCTTTCATTTTACATACCCACATGCACATAGTGAATATTTTCTCTCTCTCCCCGCCCCCCCCATTCTGAACCACCTGTGGCTTCAGGCAGAGAAATGATCTTACAGGTTTCTTCTTCTTCTTCTTCTTCTTCTTCGTTCAACAGTCCTCATCATCACCCCCACCCCACCCCTTCATAATTCTCATATCCTGTCTTGGTAGAAGATTTCCATAGACTCACCTGTATGTATTTCCTACAAGGTTTTTTTTGATGAGATGCCCCCTGAGGTAAAAGAGGGTGGGGCTTCAAACTTCATTTCTATACATTTACTCACTCATTGCATTGTTGAATTTTTTTCCTTCAATTCTCAAATTCAACCATGAAATATTTGTTGGAGCAGTACAATTGATACCTTTCAAATCTTATCTCAATGTTTTTATTTATATATCTTTCTAGCACTGGGTGGGTATATATATATATATATATATATATATATATATATATATATATTATACTAAAGCTGAGTGAATCAATGATTGTTTGCTAAAGCCATTTTTTCCTATTTAGTTTAATGACACAAAATTTATACTAAAATATTCCTTAGTTCTAAGGTTGAGTTATGTTTGAAAAAAATCCATTTCAATTGGTTCTAATTAGTCGTAATTTGCAATTAAGTCAATAACTGAACCATCTCTTACTTCACATTTTGCCTGTCACTTTCTCCTTCTCTCTCTATGTATATATATATATATATCTTGATTACCTCCTCGTTATATATAATAGTTTCTCTGTGATGTAAAGAGAGTGATTTAGAGAGTGAAATATATTTGTATGTTAAATTTCAGCTGCTAGCCTGTAGTTTAAATTAGATCAAACGTTCCCTTTTTTAGAAATCTTACAAAATGATTTTAATGTTTTTTTGGGTTTTTTTTAATTTAATTCTCTGGGCGTATTTTTTAAATTTGAAAAAATAAAAAAAATTTGTTCAATTTAATTCGCTTTGCAAACTCACTTTTCTCTAATCCCAATTATCTACCCAGAGCTCAATGTGTGATCCAACAGCCCACGTTTTGTCTAGTATATATATATATATATGAGGTTAAGTAAACAAACAAATGTGTTTATATTTTTATACGGCTTTAAGCCGACAATTTTTGGAGGATATGTGCTTAATTGAAGTCATACCTAATTTTGAAAATTAATTAGTTAATAATTAATGAATTTAGGCAGGCATATATGTTCAAATGTAAGGCTAAACAAATTGAGAAAATGTCAATCCCTGAATGTACATTTCGACCTATTAGGTCTCCTCAGCAAGGTTATAGACATGAGAGACTGCTCCATGTGTGACTCGAAACCTCGACTGTCAAGCTGACAGGCGAAGTCTCTAACCGTTACACTAGCTTGCTATTCCCACATTCTTCATTTGTTTTTAAACTTATTTATATTCCACTTTTTATTGACTTGCTACACGACAGTATGAGGTTAAGTAAACAAACGTGTTTATTTTTACATGGCTTTAAGCCAACAATTTTTGGAGTATCCAAAGATTGAGTGAAGAAATCTCCCTTACGATGTAGTTGTTTTACAATAGTCATAATTTACAGAGCTCAATGTGTTCTCTTATTGTCAGAGTAAAAATATATTAGGAAAAAATAAAGATTTACTTGAGAAGTGGCTTTTGAATAAAGTGGTTTGAAAAAAAGACTTACTATAAAGAATTTAAGGGTCTGGTTTAACTTAGTCGGTAGAGCACCCACCTACGAATCGCAAGGTTTGGGGTTTGATAACAATCTCCACCAACTCAGCATATGAATAGAACAGCTTGGGTAATCCAATTTGTGCGGTAAAGTGAGTGGATGATGGTAAGTGTGGCGCTTCACCTCAACAAAACTATTTCCTGATCTAATGCTAGAACAAAGGGGATAGACTCCCTTACTGTCCAGCTGATACCAATAATAGGCCACTCTGCCAAATTTATTTATTTATATAGAATTGTGAGTAGAGCAGCATTCTTATTTTTAGACTGCTACATATGAATATTTTTGGTTACAAATTTTCAATGCTGTAGAGTTTGGAAATAAATAATACCTAAGAATATCTATTTAATTGTATAGTATTTCACTAGAAATAAAATCCAAAAATCTTTTATTTATAGTGGGTCATTTAATGCCGATTAAGTTTTGATATAAATTAATTCTTAATGGATACACAATTTTTTTTTTTATAGATACATTTTTCTATTTAACCCATAGATGAGTTTGGTTTGGTTTGTTTTACGTAATGCAGATAAAGTTTTGAAATAAAGTAATTCTTAATGGATACTCATTTTTTTTTTATAAATACATTTTTCTATTTAACCCCAAATTGAAACCCGAACAGCTCCGAGTCAGAGTGGACCAGGGAGCAATGGGGATGAAGGGGTACTCCACATTCTCCAACCTCCAAAACTGGAACCTCACCATCAGATAGAGTTTAACGTCATTCCCAGGACATGTAGACCCTTAGTCACCGCCTTCTAGCACCCATATGATAAAAAGGGTTGGGGCTTGCCATAAAGGCAATAGGGTTGAGAAAGTCATACAGTTGCTAGGGCTTGACGTGACCAGCAGATTGATCGACCGTCCGTCTAGCCCAAGAAGTGGAGTATTGCAAGTCATGGACTGCTCAACCACCTGGGTTCTATCCTTAAACATCACGGGTCGCCACCCACGGTCAACAGGTGGCCCATTGGGTGAGTCTTACCCCTCTGCAGAGGTGCAGTCAGTGCATTCTAACACCCCACCAACAGGGCGGTCATATTTCTGGTTAGAGTTTCAATGCTGTAGAGTTTGGTAATAAATAATAACTAATAATATATATTTTAATTGTATAGTGTTCTACTAGAAATAAAATCAAAGAATCTTTGATTTAAAAGAAAATTGACTTCATTAAAAAATGGGGGGGTAGGGTATTCTTACAAACACACACACACACACACACACACAGTGTAGCCCGTGTGTGCGTGTAATAGTTCTTGCATGTGAGTGACCCCTAATACCTACTCATAATACACACTTGGCAGCTTGAATTCATACGTGTGTGGGTGGGGGGGGATGCAATTTTCAGGATGACTGTTGCAGGTGGCTCCACCTGGTATGTAAGTTCTATAAAAGACAGAGAGAAGAAAAGTGAAAATATCCAGGGAAATAACCAGAGAAGAAAAAAAAAGCAGAGCCGCAGAAAGGTAATGGAGACTGGTTCCACGTTTCAATTAAGAAAATACCGCAACTGACTCAGTGGATTCATAGAGGAAATGCTCGAGGGTTAGAAGATTCTTCTATAACATTTTATATCAGTTGAAATATCTGAAAAGATGGGGGTGGGTCACCTATATATAATGCAGTGTGTGTGTGTGTATGCGTTTGAACCTAGTCAAAACTAACTGTCCATATTTAAATAACCCATCATTTACATGTATATGTGTGTTTGTGTGTGTATATATATATATATATATATATATAAAATCATGTCACACTGACATCACACACATATATATGAGGAAAAAGTGGAAGACAATCTGACAATATGTAATTTTATAAAAAATGTAAAAACACAACTTTTATTGACAAGTGATGTTTAAAAAACCGACACTGCAGTGTTTCAGTTAGTTTAACAAACCTTCATCAGGGCCTTCGTTTGTTTAAAGAAAAATCAATTATTAGTGAACAAAAGTCTGTGGCAACATTTGTTGATATTCAAATAAGTGAGAAAGACATAATTTAAAACGCCAAGTAACATTGGTGTCCCCATTTAAAATGCATGACATAATTCTTATATGTATATTATATTTATGATATTTTATTTATATCCATATAGGGCCAGTTTAGCTCAGTCAGTAGAGTGTCTAGCTAGGAACCACAAGGTTCCGGGTTCGATACCGGCCCTCGCCAACTCAGCATATGAGTAGCACAGGGATTTGTGCAGTAAAGTAAGGAGCCAATGGTAGGTGTGGCATCCACCTCAGGTACAAAACCAATCTCCTTTGTCTAGCGCTAGTGAAAAGGGGATAGACTCCCTTGCTGATTGGCTGATACCGACATTAGGCCACCCCGACGACTTATTTTATATACATATGTTGTGTATTTTTTTCTTAATACCAGCGGCTTTTGGTAGTATCACTGAGGTGGGAAAGCCACTGTGAGCGGTTTAAAGTAGGCAAAGAGTTTACTATATTATTATTGTAATCTATGATACTGACTTTAGGTCACCCTGTTACTTGTTTCATGTATATAACAGAATCTTCAGATGAGAGAATAATAAAAAGTTCTTAATCAGGAGATTGTATAGCGTGATTCTCCTGTATATGGTTTCATGTTTTGGCTGCGCGCCGGCTGTTCGACACCGGAAACGTTAATGATCCTTCTGCAGGTTCACCTACGGAAACCTTGTTACGACTTTTACTTCCTCTAAACGATCGGGTTCGATCGTCTTCTCCAGGCGTCAAACGCCGAGGCCTGCACAAGCGACGAACCACCAGGCAGCCCGGCGTCAGCCAGATCTGAGAACCTCACCGGACTGTTCGATCGGTAGTAGCGACGTGCGGGGTGTACAAAGGGCAGGGAATTCCTCGTTCACGGGGTTGATTACAGGCCCCCCCGATCCCTATCACGGGAGGTGGTTGAGAGGATTGTGTTATACACATGAAACTTGAGTAACAGTAATATAGTCATATAATCTTATATTTTAGGTTTTAAACCTGCTCTGCTATTATAACATTGAGCACTATTTATATGCAAACACTTTTCTTATTTTGCTGTCCATCACACACACACACACACACACATATATATATATATATATATATATTGTAGGATGGAAAAATTAGAAAAATAGCAAATTTTTTTTTTTTTTCCCCTTTGTTTTTTTCCAGTAAGAAAGAAGAATTCAGAGGAATTACAAACCGTGAGGGGGTGTTCGAAAATTCCTGATCCCACCGTTCGAAACCCCCCCCTCCCCCTCACGGTTTGTAATTCCTCTGAATTCTTCTTACTGGGAAAAAACAAGGGGGGGGGGAAGACAAAAAGCACCTTTTGCTATTTTTCTAATCTTTCCATCCTACAAATAAAAAAAATCACTTTTCAATATATATATATATATATATATATATATATATGTGTGTGTGTGTATGTGTGTGTGTGCACTATTATCTTGAATTAATTAAATAAAATGAGAAGACAAACATTGCAACAGTAGTCCCTGTGGTGTAATGGCTACAGTTCCAAAATCAACCTACCCTATTGTGTATATAACAATGATGATTTCTCCCTTTTTGTATTATTTGACAATTGCCTCTTTTTTATTGATTGGTTTAGCCTATTTATTAATTGACTTTTCTTTTTTGTTTGTTTCAGATGGAATGATCGGCATCTTTTACTTTGTTTTAAATCCTGGAAGTACTATGAAATGTTGGGCCAACTTTTTCTGCAGGGAAGATTGGAGAATATTGTTGGAATGAAAGTCAGGGAAATTGAGCGTATGTATTTCAATTGACATCTAACATGGATTCTATGCAACGTCTATATATATATAATATATATATATATATATATATTGTATAGAAATGAAAAGTCACAAATGAATCTTTCCAAACACTTTCTCATGTTGTTTATTAATCTCCTTATTTAAATATGGTGAATATTGCATCCAGACCCCGACACTAACTTTTTCATGACCGTCCCGAACAAAAATTATCAACCGTCCCAAATGGGGTTTGGACCGTCCCAAAATCAAAATATTTTTGTTTAATTCATTAGCATCATCTATACTTGTCAGTTATCAGTAGCATAATAAAAAAAAAAAGTAAAGTCATCGGGGCGGCCTAAAGTCTGTATCAGCCAGTCAGCGAGGGAGTCTATCCCCTTTTCAATAGCGCTAGACCAAGGAGATTGTTTTGGCGTCTGAGGTGGAGCGCCACACCTACCATCAGCTCCTCACTTTACCGCACAGATCCATGTGCTACTCATACGCTGAGTTGGCGAGGACTGGTATCGAACTAGGAACCTTGTGGTTTCTAGCCGAACGCTCTATACTTGTCAGTCATCAGTAGCATAATAACATGTAATAAAACATTAAAAAAAGTTGAAGCCGTGATAATTCTGGATATTTGGACAAAAAATCCATTTCCTAGTGTGTTTTGAGCTAAAAAAAAATACTTTTTCACTTTAAGTTACCCTGAGTAGGGTTAGTAGTACATAATTCGGTCCTTTTAAACTATCTCCCTCCACCATTATTCATTACATGGCTTTGAGAATAGACCTGCGGTGCCGTAGCCTCATTTTGAGGTCAGCATTCGGACAATCACTGGACGGCCATTATTGGAATGTAGCACTAACTTTTAGGAAAAATTTTTTACCATCCCCGGCAAACAGTCCCAGATGACAAATTGATCGTCCCGGATGTAATTTTTATCGTCCCCAGGACGACGGGACGGCTTTAATGTCGAGCCCTGATTGCATCATTCAACTTGGAATTCCCATTTAAGTTCTGAAAATATTTCAACAATTGGACTTTCTCTTTATAGTCACATTTGGAAAAACAAACAGTCTGGTGGAATTGTTATATATATATATGAGTAAGAAAAGGTGGAATGAAAACATCACACAATGCTGTTAAAGAAGAAAACAATTTATAATATAATCATAGCTGATACTGATCAATATTTCGATTTTACAAAAATCATCATCAGAGCTCATTCAATCCCTTAGTTGTTTGGGTCGGAGAGGAAAGTCAAATCAGTTTACAAAACAAAAAACCTTAATACTGCAAAAAAGAACGAAAGACATTACAATATTCACCAAACGTGGGCATTCGCGCCATATATATGTCGGTCATGTCTCTATGTATACCTTTTGTCATCCAAATGTAGCGGATTTTTGAGATGTTGGCAACAAGACGAAACAATTTAAACGGAAGGGGATGGGTATTAAGAAATGTGACGATTTATTTATTTTTATTGGCATTTAAGTCTCGGAAGACTATAATATAGTTTTTTAACCCCCGAAGTTACAGCGCCTCCTGTGACTGTAAAGTCCAATGTTCAAAAAACATTCACGGCCACAGATGTTGCATGTGAAGGCTGTCCCTGACGATGTTACTGTGCCGGTGCTTTGTTGCCACTGCTTTCTTCTGGACCTCCTGGCTTCATGGTGTTGTGTGCCAGGGTGACTTCAGACATAAACAGTCCTCTACGGAGAGCCTGCCGCCACCATATATATATATATATATATAGTGATGCTGATAGCTTTTTGATTTAGTGCATCCTGGGACATACATATTTACTTTGAATGAGTCTCCGAGAAAATTTATGGGTCCCAACTAAACCCAGCTAGCTCCTACCTTGTAACCTATCCCATGTAATTTGTTTCTAAGAAACTATTGAAATGTATTTACAGTTAGCTTGAAATGTTGCGGGAAGAAACAAGAAAAAGACTGGGATGCATGGATATGATTTTACTTTGTCCTTTTTATTGGGTCACCCATTGAGCTCAGGATAGATAATTGTGATCAGGAAGAAAGTGAGTTTGAAAAACGAATTAAATTAAAAAAATTAATATGATCAAAGAAAAAGAAAAAAAACCCAAAAAACATTAAAATCATTTTGCTAAAATTTGCAATTAAGTCAAAAACTAGTCTGTCTTATATATAAGCCAGCCTTTAGCTGCTGAAAATTAATCTATGAATTAAGTGAGAAGTTCAATCCACCGCTTGCACTCTCCAATCTCTCTTTACATCACAGAGAAAACTAACATTTAAAAGTTAGTTAAAGATATATATAGAGAGAGGGGGAAAGAGACAGGCAGAATGTAAAGTAAGAGACGGGTGAGTTTTTGACTTGATTGCAAATTATGACTAATTAGAACCAAATAAAATGGAATTTTTTTTTCAAACATAACTTAATTTCAAAACTAAGGAATATTTTGGCATGTATTTTGTGACCTTGAACTAAATAGGAAAAAAGCCTTTAGCAAGCAATCATTGATTCACTCAGCTTTAGTATATATATATATATATATATATATATATATATACACAAGACTGGTGTTACCCTTTAGGTGAACTAAGAAGATCGCCTAGGGCACCAGCATCTGGGGGGTGCCAACTAATTCACAGCAAACTCAATTTCTATTTAATACTTAAGATGTCCATTTAATATATTGTCTGACCCATTACTGGTCACAACTCAGAAGTATATCATTTTGCATTACTTGTGTATAATAATAATAATAATAATAATATATTAATAGTCGATTATAACTTACATGAGGCTGGAGTGAGCTAAATGCTCATGATATGTTATTTTTTAAAGATTACCCTAAAATAAACAGAAAAATAAAAATAACTAAAAATTGTTTCATTGACAGTTATGTCAAAGATTTATTGACTTAATGTAATAATAATAATTGGTTATTTGCATGGATGAAGTAATAAAGCCACAATGGTGTTTTGAGAGTTAGAAACAATGTAGTAAATGGGTTACTGTACCTATATTAGCTTATCAAATCTTTCAAAGATGCGTGCAGCATCTAA
Source organism: Doryteuthis pealeii (assembly GCA_023376005.1). NCBI lineage: Eukaryota > Metazoa > Mollusca > Cephalopoda > Myopsida > Loliginidae > Doryteuthis > Doryteuthis pealeii. The sequence goes on from CM042165.1 coordinate 83,837,647, forward strand.
AGGATTGCTAAGGGGCACCAATTCATCTTGCACTGGCCCTGCGTACATGCATATTGTAGCGAGATGGAAGGTCCTAAGTTTTGCGAAGACTACCATTAGAAAAGAGAGGAAGAAGAAATGAGAGATAGTAAAGGTTTTTAAAAAAAGTGATGAGCACAAAAACGGTTGTCGTGAGTTTGACCGGGCGTGACCCCCCTGAATGGAGAATTGAAAGCTAACTGGAAGTTTCGGGTGTTGACCGGAACCGGAAGTCACATGGTGACGTGGAACGACGAAAAAATACCGGCCTCTTTTTGCTTTCGGACGCGTAAGGTATGGACCGGACCTCTGGTCCCTGTTGTGGGATCACAGTAATTTAACAGTGTCCTCTCTCTCTTTCTCTCTCCCTTTCCTCCTCTCCGAACAGAGCCCACAATATGAGCCTAGAAATAAAAGCTAAGCAGCTTGTGATGATATATTTTATCGACAAGATGACCGCCACGTGCCGAACACCTTTTTAGTGTTGTGAATTTGGAGGCACGTTGACAAGACCCGCTATACAATGTATATCGCTATTAGAACATTACGTATATCAGTTTTGGTAGTGTGAATACATCGCTACCACCACGTTACATATACACACATGGCTGAAGGCGTGTGGTGTAATGGTTATTTTCATCATGAAATGGACACAACAAACTGAAATCCTGGACAAGGCTGTTTGCATTTCACATAGCGCTAATACCCTAGGAAAAGGTATGCCTTGAACTAATCTCCCTCCAGCTATGGGTAAATAATAGGGCAGATGCATGCATCTAAAAGGTTTGCCTAGGGTGCCAAATCATCTTACACTGGCCCTGCACACATGCATATTTGTAAAACACAGATTTGATAATTAGAATCTTTCACTCCTTCCTAGATAGAAGCATCAATATCATCAAGGACCATACTTTTATAATAGAACCCAATGGGTTCACAGTTTATCTAGTTCCATTTATAATTGCTTATTGTTTCACAAATTTGTAAAACACAGATTAATTGGACACCCCCGTATTTGGGGCAAAATATCAAAACCCAGGCCAATTTACTTCATGTGCAATTCTACTGATTCTTTTAAAAACAATTAAATCAAGAAATTCATTTTAAAATAAATGGCCTCTTTCTTTTTTCTAAAATTTTAAACAAATTCAAAAGGGCAGTGTGATCCTACCATAAACCGCTGGCAGCGGCTCTCGACGCACGTGTTACTTGTATAAGAATTGAATGTGTGATTCTTATGTTAGAAGGCTCAGAGTAACCTACCAACATATGTACATAAAATAATCTGAACAAAGAATTACATATAATAACAAATACAGACTTTATTGTCTGAGCACATGACAAGATACAATATGATACAAAACAGATAAGACTAAAGTCCTAAAGAAGAGATAAAGAGTTCATGAAGTATAAGTGAGTCACTTACTGATAGTTGGGGAGCAAAGCCCCCCTACTTAATAGACTGAGACACCAAGCGTCTAGCCCATGTTATGTGAAATTCCCTGTTTAAATACCCCAGCCACCTATTGGCGAAAACCCTCACAGTAAGGGATGATAACCCTTTTGGACCCAAGTTCATCCCAGCAGGAGCAGACAATCGCTACACTTGTTTACACTGAAAAAAATCACCACATGGATACCTTTGCCATCTTTTTTGTCGGAGGTAAATAGATAGTGAACTTTGAAGTATCCCATTATACAGGTAAAAAATACCAAAAGAATTTGGGGGAAATTATATATATATATATATGAGGAAAAAATGAGTAAAGAAAAGAAATGTAGATGGATAAAAATGAATTTTATCGATATCACTTTTAATCGATATCACTAATCGATTAAAAGTGATATCGATTAAATTCATTTTTATCCATCTACATTTCTTTTCTTTACTCATTTTTTCCTCATATTGTCGGATTCATTTCCCATTCTCACATATATATATATATAATATGGGTGGTATTTTTATAAGTAAACAGTGCTCAATATCATGGATAGAGCATTTATATCTAAGTTACTGTAGTGTGAACAGGGTGTTAATGGCACCTGGTTACTGAGTTTCTCACCATGCGAACTTCAGACTAAGTCTGAAGATCATATATATATATATATATATATATATATATATATAAAATTAGATTTTACCCAATAACCTTTAATTCTTGGAAGCACAACACCATCCAAGCCTGCTTCAAATAAAAATTAAGCACCTAATTTTTTTAAATTCTAAATTTTATGTCATTTTTTCTAAGACTGAATTTAACTTTAACTTTGATATATATATATATATATATATATATATATATATATCAAAGATTAAGAAAGTTAATTAAAATTTTTTGGAATAATACTTTTAGTAATAAAACTTCCAAATCTTTATATATATATATATATATAATATATATATAAAAATAGTCATTAATGGTGTTCATGACTTTATAATTAGGTGTCCTACATGTACTTTTATTATTTAATATATTGAGTGACTGTAAATGGGTGCGGTAGTTGAGGTCACACTATTTTAATATAAAAAAAAAAAAAAAAAAAAAAAAAATAGCTGGTGTTCAGTTTGCACTAAATAACTGAAGGTATATATATATATATATATATATATATATATAAAGGCAGACCATATGTATGTACTAAAGTCCTTCTCATTTTGCTGAAACATAATTTTAGCACCGATGCCGTTAAAGATAAAAATGTCAATTAGAGCACAACTAATTGTAAGAAAAGTAATTTTTTTTTTACCCATTTTCCTCTTACATAATAAAATCTTTCTACAACGATGTGGGACCTGGTGTTAGTTAAGTGGTTATAGTGTTGGACTGTATCTCAAAGGATACAAAAAAATTTTTCGCTGAGGTTTAAAAAAAAAAAAAATTAATTAATAAATAAAGGGTTACTAAGATATTGAAATAGTGGATTGAAGATCACAAGGTCCAGTGTTCAATCCTTGTCACAGCTGAAAAACATGACTCAACTTCTTATTCAATCTATGGCTAAAAAAGTAAAGTTGCAGAGTAGCCTATTGTGGGTATCAGCCGGACAGTGAGGGAGTCTATCCTCTTTTTGCTAGTGCTAGACAAGGGAGATGGTTTTTGCCGAGGTGGAGCGTGGGTATCAGCCGGACAGTGAGGGAGTCTATCCTCTTTTTGCTAGTGCTAGACAAGGGAGATGGTTTTTTGCCGAGGTGGAGCGCCACACCTACCATCAGTCCCTTACTTTACCACACAGATCAAATTACCCAATCAGTGCTACTCAGGTATTAAATTGGCAGGGACTAGTATCGAACCAGGAATCTTCCAATTCCTAGGCGAGTGCTCTACTGATTGAGCTAAACCGGCAGCATAGTTGACACATTTGTTGTAGCTTTGTAAAGTAGGTATGGCCATGCACTTGACAAAAATTGACACCCATACCCATAGGGTATTTTGTATTGTAACCGCTCTATTACTTCTGCCCCATCCTTTATATTTAGGTTTTAAACTCTTCTGGATTTCATCGACTGTAAAAGAGAAGCAGGTTCTTCTTAATTTTAATTATTTAAACAGTTTTATTATTCAAAGAAAAAACTAACATCAAAAAATGATGGATAAAACAGTTGGAAATCAAACAATATATTTTCTTTTTTTTTTCTTTTTAGGGTTTATTTATATAGATTAACACTTTACCCACAAGTGGTTAAACTTTCATTTAATGAGGAGACATTTCCTGGAATTTCCTGGGAAATAACATTAAGTGCAACAAAATGTTTAGACGCATACAACAACCCAAACTGCATTTTTTTTTCTCTTAGCCAATAAACATTTAAAAGCCTCATTTAATAAAAGTGTTTACTTTCTTTGAATAAACCCCAAAATTAAATTAATTCATTATTAAACAAAACAAAGATAACGTACTTATTATTCATAAAAATAATAATATAATATATAAGTAAAGTGGAGTCTAAGTTGAACCTTATACCTTCCAAATCTGCAACCTTGTTTTTTTACTAACTAGAATTTTATTATGAACTATCTTATTACTATTTTTTTTTAATGTTTGTATTAAATATCTAACATATTTAGTAAAAGAAAAAAGTTGTAGATTCAGAAGGTATAAGGTTTGACTGACTCTTAGTATTTCTAGAAGACTCCCTACGACTCCATCCAAAACCTCCGACTCCCTACGACTCCATCCAAAATCCGCGACGACTCCATCCAAAACTCCGACTCCATCCAAAGACTCCATCCAAAACCTCCGACTCCCTACGACTCCATCCAAAACCTCCGACTCCCTACGACTCCATCCAAAACCTCCGACTCCCTGACCTCCGACTCCCTACAACTGATCCTGTTTAACATTGGTGATCTTGCAGTGCTTTCAGCATGACTCAACCATAACTCTTGTGTTCAAAGTCGGAATACCAGGAGTCTAAGTCAGACCTTATACCTTCCAAATCTGCAACCTTGTTCTTTTACTAACGAGAATTTTACTGTGAACTAAGATTTTATTACTATTCATATTTAAACATCTAACATATTTGGTAAAAGAAAAAAGTTGTAGATTCAGAAGGTATAAGGTCAGACTCCAACTCCTGGTATTCCTACTCCATCCCAAACCTCTGACTCCGACTCTGCTACCCTGATCCTGCAGCGTTTTCAACATGACTCAACCATAAGTCTTGGGTCTGAAAGTCTTATACTATTATTTTTTTTACCATTCAAGTAACATTAGTGGATCATGGTAGGTGTGGCGCTTCACCTCAGCTATGATAAAGATAAGTTGATATTTAGATTTGTTTGTTTATTTTGTTTTATGGCATATCAAACCTTGGTGGGTCATTTAATGCCGGCAAACTTTTAAAAGATTTGTAGCGATAGTTTAGAAAAAAATTTGTTTAAACTCAATTATTTTTTTGTAAACAAATTTTCTATTTAAGCCATATGCTCCACATTCCTCAGACCTCCAGAACTGGAACCTCACCAATCAGAGTTTAATGTCATACCCAGGACATGAAGACCCTCAGCCACTGCCTTCTAGCACCTATATGATAAAAGGGTTGGGGGTTGCCATAAGGGCAATAGGGTTGGGACAATCATATAGGTGCTAGGGCTTGATATGACCAGCTGATATGTCATAGGGGGCCTCTCTGACCGCTCGTTTAGCTTAAGTAATGGCTAAAGTAGAGTGTTGCATGTCATGAACTGCTCAGCCACCAGGATTCCATCCTTAAGAATCATGGGTCACCACCCACAGCTAACAGGTGGCCCTATTGGTGGGGGGTTCTTACCCCTCTGCAGAGGTGCAGTTGTTGTATTCTTAAGCCCCAGCCGATGTGATCCAACTGTAAACTGCTGGCAACAGCTTTTGTACGTCACTTGTTTACACTGAAAAAAATCACTACATGGATACCTTTGCCATCTTTTTTGTCCGAGATGAATGGATAGGGAACTTTGAAGTATCCCATCATACAGGTAAAAGATACAAAGAAATTTTGGTACGGCCATGGGGGAAATTTGGTAGGCTAAGAGTTAAAGTTGAGAGATTTTCAGCAGGACTCAAACCTAAATCTTGTGTTCAGGACCCTGATAGTCTTATACTTTTTTTTTTTACCATTCTAGTATTAATTAGTTATCTATCTATACACATATAAAGGGCAATTGGTGTGTATGTATGTATGTCTGGATTAAACTATGAAAATAAAACAATTAATGAGAAAGTAAATATATAGACACATTCACTATCACCAGATCTTGCTTTTTGAGCAAAAAATAATGAAGATTTGATTTATATTCATGAAGATGATTAAAAAAAAAAATTTAAATGTTAACAGCATTTGATTTTGATTTTTTTGGAGTGGCTGGATCAATGCAAGGTCTTTTTTTATGTAGGGATTTTAATGGGGGCATCCTGCAAGAATTTAATAATAATAAAAAATAATTAAATGCACCACAACTCATCAAAGTCTCATGTCAAGTACTTAGAATAATGTAGTGTCAGGAACATGAACAGTTTACAGTAGTAATGTGCATGTGTATGTGGAGAGTGGCATCAGGTATATGTTGGCGGACTACAGGAAGCATGGAGGCTTTGAAAGATTCAGTGCTTCAGCAGCCTACAACAGATGCAGGCAGTTTATTCCATGTCTCCGCAATTCTGAGCGTGAAAAAAGGTTTCTAAAAGTCACGTGAGCAGTGCTGTTTTCTGACTTTGTAGGATCAACTGATGATCAATAATAATGGATCTGCGAGACCAACTTCTTTTTAAATCCCCCTTCTACTGAGGCAACGCCGGGTAGCTGCTTCTAGTAATATGATAAAGATAAGTTGATGTTAGGATTTGACTGGCGTTAAAGCTTTTGCTTCAATATGGTCAGGAATAGAAAGAATAAAAGGGAACCGGCGTCAGTCGTGATGGTGGGGGTAGTGGGTGGTGGGTGTTGTTTGCAAGAATTCAACTGGTCACAGATCCTTCTGGCAAAGATGACTGCAGCAGGTGTTAGCAATGAAAACCGAGTGGATTAACCACTACGACTTAATTAGATCCTCTGATCTCTTTGAAGTCGTAATACAAAGGGGCTGCACTTTTGCCTGTGGTTCTGTTGTTAAACGGATATGAAATGGCCGTCTCACTGTGTGCGCATAATTATAACCAGTTGTGGCTGCAGTGTAAATGCATTATATTGTGCAGGTTTCTATGTGGCGTATGTAGAAGAACTTTTTCATATGGAACTGCATTGTGTGTGTGTATGTGTGTGCGTGTGATTGTGTAGGATTACTCATAAGTGAAACGATGAATAAAGATGAATGAAATAAAAATGCATATTTTTATTTCTTAATTTATTTCTTTAACATTCATTGCGTCCATTTATAAATGACTTCAATTAGTCACACATACACACACACAGACTACATACATATAAATACACATGTTACATATATACATACATTTACACACACACTACATACATATAAATACACGTTACATATATACATACATTTACACACACACACTACATACAAATACACACATTACATATACATACATTTACACACACACACACACACTACATACAAATACACACGTTACATTATACATACATTTACATACACACACACACTACATACAAATACACACACACACACTACACTACATACATTTACACACACACTACATACATTTACACACACACACACACACACACATACATACAAATACACACTTACATATATACACTTTACACACACACACACACACACACACACACATACATTTACACACATACACACATTGCATACATTTACACACATACACACATTGCATACATTTACACACACACACACACACTGCATACATTTACACACACACACATTGCATACATTTACACACACACACATTGCATACATTTACACACACACACATTGCATACATACACACACACACACAAATCACAAATTAGATTTCCTCATAAATTATCAGATTATTTCTATATGGATCGATTCCCTTTCTATTCCCACCCACCAATACGTCACTGTGACTTTCTATACTTTAGTTTGCCCTGTAGGTGGAACTTACAATATACCAACTGCATCCCCTGCACAGGGGGGTAAGACACTTCCACTCTCAAAAAAAAAAAAAAAAAAAAAAAGTACGACACTAAACTGCATCTGATGGTGAGGTTCCAGTTCTAAAGCACTGAGCTTCTAGGGCTATTCTGACTTTGAGTAATAGTCCTTGTTTGGGTATCATCTATGATTGAAATAGATCTGTTTGAGAATTATTATTAATAGATAGGAATACTTGAAACCATACAACTGTGTGAAAATTATTTATATTAGATAGTTGTATGGTTTCAAGCATTCCGATCTAATATAAATAATTTGCACACAGTTGTATGGTTTCAAGTATTCCTGTGTGCAAATTATTTATATTAGATCGGAATGCTTGAAACCATACAACTGTGTGAAAATTATTTATATTAGGAATACTTGATATCATACCTGGGGGAAAAATCTTAAGAAACAACTATACCAGAGATGTAAATATAAAATGTACAAGATTCCCTAACCTCAAGGCATAAAATTACCATAGAGAGGTTGACATGCCGTTAAAAATAATCAATATACTTCAGTCTCTTCTTGGCCTCCCTTGAAGTTTTTTTCTTTCTCTTTCCTTTGTCAATCATATCTCACCATTGCTTTCCATTTCCTTCTCCTCCTCTTTCCATGAGTAATGCCTTGTGTTACCATAGCAACCAAATTTCACATTACAATGTAATGGGACAAAGTTGCATGATCAATTGCACTAATGAAAAATTAAATTGAAAAACCCTCTATGTTTTTTTAATATTTTTTTTATCATCATTATTTAATCTATACTTATATAAAGGGCAGTTGTGTGTGTGTGTGTGTGGTGTATGGGTGGGTGGGTGTATGTCCGGAGGAAACTAAAATAAAACAGTTAATGACAAAATGAATATATGTACAAATTAAATATCACCAGTTCTTGCTTTTTGTGCAAAAATTATGAATATTTGGTTTATATTCAAAGATATTTAAAAATTAAAATATACATAGAAATAGCATTGAAATACACCAGGATTCCCCGCCCTCTACCCTGATGGCTACTCAATTTTCTTTTTTAAACATATTTTGGTTAAATCGAACTTAACGGACCTAAATTCCACCATCGTATGTCACCCCGCCAAAAGAAAAAAATAATACCAAAATTCAGGAATTAACAAAATTTAATGAAATTTTCAGTGTTGATATATTAATGAATAAAAGATATAATGCACCAGTTATTTTATTTGAAAACTCTTATATTTTTTCAGGTCAGTTAACTTTGAACTACGTATTTTTTAGAATCTGTGTTACGCCTCAAAGATATGTGGTTCAAAGTTAAACTGACCTGAAAAAATGTAAAAGTTTTTAAATAAAATAACTGGTGCATTATATCTTTTATTCATTAATATATCAACACTGAAAATTTCATTAAATTTTGTTAATTCCCTGATTTTTGCTATTTTTTTTCTTTCGGTGACATACGATGGTGGAATTTAGGTCCGTTAAGTTCGATTTAACCCACATTTTTTTTAGAACGCATCTTGTTCGATTTAACCCATAGATGGGACCCTAACAGGTACTACCACTCCTGGGGTAGATTCTTACCCCTCTGAAAGGGACACAGTCAATATATTCTAAGGCCCTCCAAAAGGGTTAATAACCGAAGGGAAAATGTACAAATGATAGAAAGATGGAAGTATATACAGGATATTCATAAAATCTTGCAACAGTTTTTAAATTAAAAACTTAATAACTCATGTTGTACAAAATGATAGAATCATTTAGTAAAAAACACATGAAAGTTCAACTCTTGTAGTTTTATTTTCTACTAGCAGAACCTGTGGATATACCATAGTATGATAATTTAATAATTACGTTTGATATATTATCTCTTCTGTGCGCTCACCCTCTCTATCTTTCCCTACTCTTATACTTTTTCTGTATAATAAATTATATTTCTTCCCTTTTTTTCTTTATAATTAAAACGGAATGTTGAAAATAGTCTCCCTTATGGTACACACATCTTTGCCAACGTTCTGGAAATTCTACAGATTTTGAAGCAAACCAGTTTTCCAAGTCACTTAACTTCTTCAGCAGACTGATACGTTTTCCCCACAAAGTGAGTTTTTCATAGGAAAAAAAAAACAGGTAATAGTCTGAAAGAGAAAGGTCTGGTGAGTATGGTGGATGCAGTAATATTTTGTATCAGACAAGACTTTCGTTCCAATCCTATATATTGAACATTTCCATTCCTCTTAAAAACAAACTGTAAAAAGGTTGAAATTAAAACATCCAACCGACAGTTAAAAATAAAATCCTCTTTTCGTGTTGTTTATCTGAAAAATTTTGCAGCATAAAAATTCCTCAAGAAGGACCAATTTTTGAATGGGACTGACAAATCGTTCTGGGAATGAAGACTCAAAGACGACAACGACAACAATGACTCAATACGTTCCACGGAAGAAAGGAAACAGGCTTTTTGTTTTTTTGTGGAAGAAAACCTTGAAGCAATGTTTTGTTAGAAATAAAAAAATTTTTTAAAAACACAGATAAGAAAACAGCCATTGTGTATTTGCTGGAGAGAAAAATTTGTGCATAATTATAGTCCCCCCCCTCTTTGCTTCCATGTATTAGTATGTATTATGTATATAAAATAGTATAGGCATATTATCTATATTAATATGTATGTATGTATAAACAATATTAGTAACATGTTTATATAGACTTGCTTTTTAGATCTAATGGGTATCTACATTTCCTTATGAATGTGTTTATGTATGAAATAACCACAACTTGGTTATATATATATAACCAAGTTGTGGTTATTTCATACATAAACACATTTTTTGTACATATATATATATATATGTGTGTGTGTGAGACCACAACTTGGTTATGTTTATATACATATATATATTTTTTGTCCATTTTTTTTTTGATCATCATCAGAGCATGTCTATCATGAAAAGAAAACAATTTTTTGAAAAAATATGACCGGTTGCAAGGGAAATAACTCATAATGGACTTCTAAGAAAAGATATATATATATATATATATATATATATATATACACTAGCTAAAGTACCCAGTCCATGACCGGACTAAAAAAAAAAGAAAAAAAAAGGAACACCTAAGAGTGAGTGGGGAGAAAATAAGAGATAGGTATACCCAATTTCGGTTCATTTTTTTAATATCTCATAAAATAAAATAGGGGATGGGGGGGTAGACCTTGTAAAAAAATATTTCACCTAATATATTTGTGAAAATTGGACCATTAATTGATTTTTCATAGTATATTTGAAAAATCCTCTAGTCGTAAGTTGTTTTTGGCTACGTTAAATTTCAGTTGATTTAACGGTGTAAAAATGAAAATATTGTTTTTCAATCATAATTTTCATTATTTCTGTAAGCTGACAATTTTTTTTTTTTTTTTTTTTTAAATCATCACGAGTTTGTTTCATGTTTCTTCTTTTGAATGGAAAAAATTTTTTCAAAATAATATTAATTTTTATGCAAGTTTCATTGTGTTAAATATGGGGGGGGGGGTAAATTTCACAGGGAAAAGTGGTGGTAACTAATAAGAGATAATTATTTATCAAATTTTTTTAAAAATCGCCAAGAATTGTCTAATGAATAAATGGTCGAAATAAATGTTATATTCGAGAAGACACTAATATAAATGAATTAAAGTAACTTCTAAAGTTAAAAAAAATGTTAATAAATGATTAAAAGAAATATCGAGATAAGGGCTGAACTTGAAAAAGGTCGGAAAATTAGGGTAACCCCAAAAAACAGAACCTAAATTATTTATCTATTTTCCCATTAAACTAATCCTAACCCTTTTCCTAACCCTCCCTAATTAAAATTAATAGTTTTTTTTTTAAATATGTGGGTTCTGTTTTTTCTGGGTCACCCTAATTTTCCAACCATTTTTCAAGTTCAGCCGAGATAAGTTCGAAAGACCATTTTTGACGGTTTTTAGTAAAAAAAAAGAAAGAAAAAAAAAAAAAAGGAAGTGGTGACTTAATTTTTTTAAAATTTGCCTATTTAAATAAATAGGCATTAGAATTATAATAAATTAAATAACAAATTTTCTTATTCAAGTTACGTACATTAGAATCATTTTTATTTTATGTTTGTTTAATGTTTAATAAACACGATTTCAAACACTGTTTATATATGAAATTTTAAGTTAAACTTCTTCATATAATTTATTCAACTACATCGTATTTTTATTTTTTAAATTTTGTTATTACAACTATATGTTTGTTTATTTACAAAATAAGTAGTTATATAATTTAACTACCTATTTTTGTAAAAGGCTTTTTTTTCTAAAACTCTTGTATATACGAAAAAATTAGATACTGATTAAAAACAAAGTTGAGTTATTATTAAATGTTTTTGCTTATTATTGTCATTTACTTTGCTGTAAAAAATAATTCAATCGATAAAACCACATCTTTCATACAAAATAAATATTTGTAAGAGATTATTTCATTTAATTTCTAATTAAATTAATATTTTTAAGACAGGAATAAAAAGATTGCAATGAATAAGATTTGATTTTTCGTTAAAACATACTTTTGCTGTCCGAAGAAAAATAATTTTTTTCTAACTCGCTATAAAAAATAATTCAATGAATAAAGACTCATACAATTTATATATTGAGAAAGATTATTTTCTCTTCTTTTCAACGATATAAATATGTTTAAGATTGGACTATAAATAGGCGATAAATTCCGAGCTGAACGGCTTAAGACTGCAAAATTTATTCACTAAAATTGAATTTCACTGCTGGTAATCAGTGTAACAAAAAGTCAGGCAGGGGACAATATTTTATCATCAGCAAGATTTGGTATTCAGACAGTTTCACAAATTGGGTGATTTAGGCTTAATTAATTAATTATATCCCTTAATCAGTAAAAATAAATAACCAAATTTAGTGTGTTTCTTAGTTAGAAGGATATTAATGTGTGTGCAAGATTTCGAATCAGAGTGACCTACCGTTTTGGACTTATACGTCAACACGTACATACCAAAAACTTACTTTTATATATTTAGATATATATATACGTAAAAACAAAAAGGCGCATTCGACATCACATAAACATACAACACTAGAATACAGTTAAAAAACGCACTCATTTAACCATTTCTTTCATTTTCAAAAACTATTTCGTTTTACCTGACAAATGCACTAGCAACCACTCGGTTGTAAAGATTGTTCCTATGTTAATAAATAAAAGCTAAACCTTTTATTTGTTCATTTGTTTATCTATATATATATATATATATAGATAGATAGATAGATAGATAACATGGGTGTTATATTTATAAGTAAACAGTGCTCAATATCATGGATAGAACATTTATATCTAAGAGTCAACAGTGCCTGGTTACTGACAGTTTCTGATCAATGTGATCTTCAGACCAGCACTTCGTTTTTTTTTTTTTTAAAGCAATAGGGTCAGGACAATCAAATAGATGCTAGGGCTTGACATAACCAGCTAATTTATCTCTGACTGCCTGTCTAGCCCAGGTAAGTGTTAAAGTGAAGTGATGTATGTCATGGACTACTCAGCCACCAGGATTCTGTCCTCAGGCAATATGGGTCACCACCCACAGCCAACAGGTGGCCCCATTAAGGCTCAGTCTTCTTACCCTTCTGCAGAATTGCAGTTGGTATATTTTACAAAATATTGGGCTGAGTGGTGTAATGGTTAACAAGCTAGATTCACAGACCATTATTTGTGAGTTCAATTCTTATTGAGTGCCCCATACTTCTAGCCTTGGGCCGCATCTAAGTTTTTTGTTTTGTTTTACGGCATATCAACCTTAGTGGGTCATTTAATGCCGATAAAGTTTGGAAATAAATCAATTCTTAATGGATAATACAATTTTTTTATAAATACATTTTTCTATTTAACCCATAGATGGGACCCTAACAGGTACTACCATTCCGGGTCAGAGTGGACCAGGGAGCAATGGTGATGAAGGGGTGCTCCACATTCCCAGACCTCCAGAACTGGAACCTCACCATCAGATAGAGTTTACCGTCATTCCCAGGACATGTAGACCCTCAGCCACCGCCTTCTAGCACCCATATTATAAAAAGGGGTTGGGGCTTGCCATAAGGGCAATAGGGTTGGGAAAATCATATAGGTGCTAGGGCTTGATGTGACCAGCCGATTGATCGGAGGGGGCCTCTCCGACCGCCCGTCTAGCCCAAGATAGGGTCAAAGTGGAGTATTGCATGTCATGAACTGCTCATCCACCTGGGCTCTATCCTTAAGCATCACGGGTCGCCACCAACGGCCAACAGGTGGCCCCATTGGGGGAGTCTTACCCCTCTGCAGAGGTGCATTCTAATGCTCCAGCCGACAGGGCGGGCATCTAAGTTGAGCTTAGTAAATAACTATAGTGTATAGTAAAAAAGCTTAATATATTGGGTTTACAAAGGGTTAAGCAATGTTTGTTTGTTTTTTTTGTTGGGGGAGGGCAGTATTAAATGAGTGAACAAATTCAGGATTCTGATTATAAAAGTGTTTAATAAATAAATAAAAATATGAGTCTTATTTGTAAAACTAGACAAAGATCCTTTTCAGTTTTAATATCTGCCTTTTCCGACCAACCTCTCTCCCTTCCCCCTCAAACCTGGGCCAGTGGCCATGGACAACTCTTATCGGGGTCTGGTCGTTGCCCAGTTTGTAATTTAATGTGGTTCAATGTTAATTTGTAGCCTCTGATTAAATATTACATTAGTCAGAGTTACAGACAAATAATTCCTTGTTAAGAAGAATTTTATCACTTGTGATACAGCTGTGACTCCTTTGCATAAAAAAAAAGTCTGGTGACTATACAAACAGACAACAGCTTCCTTCCATTTAACAGCTGGAATGTTTTGATTAATAATAGAATATCATTATTTATATATATATAAGCTTAGTAAATAACTATACCCAAAATATTAGGGCAGCTCACATGGTATAATTGTTAGCAAGCTAGATTTGTAGACCATTGTCAGTGAGTTCAATTCTCATTGGGCGACCCATACTTCTGGCCTTGTGCAACAGCTAAGCTTAGTAAATATATAATATAATAAATATATAAAGGTTTTACATATCTATTTATTAGGTGACAAAAGGAACATTCACAACCATATTGGTTTCATGCGAGGCAATCATCAGGTGAAGATGTTTCATATATATATATATATATATATATACACACACACACTGCATGACTAGGATGCAACACAAGGTCAATTTCTTAAGTGGAGTTTAACAAGTTTTAATTCAGAGTTTTCCTTCTCCTAGACCGATTACCTAGCCAATGTTAGAGAGCCCAGTCTGCCCTGCTATTTGCTCATAGGAGAGAGAGAGAGAGAGAGAGCAGTTGGATGCATACCTTGCTTCATGCAGGATTTGAACACGGGTCAAGGAGTCCATTTCCTACAACTTTAGCCATTACACCATGTGCATATATATATATATATATATATATATGGTGGGTTTTAGTTGTTAGTAAAGCACTCACCTTGGAATCCCAAGGTTCTGAGTTCAATACTGGTCCCCACCAACTCAGTGTATGAGTAATCTGATCTGTGCAATAAAATGAGGAGCTGACGGTAGGTCTGGTGCTCCACCTAAGCAAAAATAATCTCCTTGGTCTAGTGCTAGTGAAAAAGGGATAGATTCCCTCGATATCTAGCTGATACACGAAAGGCCACTGCCAACTTTTTTGATATATATATATATATATATATATATAAAAAGCATGTATACAGTATTTCCCATAAATAAGTTCACCCCTTAGAGTATCCGCCCAGGAACCACAAGTTTCTTGGTTTAATACCGACCCTCGCCAACTCAAAGCATGAGTAGCACAGCTCTGTGCGGTAAAGTGGGGAGCTGATGGCAGGTGGTGCGCTCCACCTCAAAACAAAAAAATCTACCTGTCAAGAGCTAGGGAAAAGAGTATAGACTCCCTCACTGTCCAGCTGATACTGATGATAGGCCACACGCCTACTTTACTTACTTACTAATATTATACATATATGTATTTACCAGTCACAAGCAGGATGTGACACAAGGCCATTTTTTTTTAAACGAAGTTCAACAGGTTTGAATTCTGAGTTTTCCTTCCCTAGATCAGTTGTTATAGTTACAGTTATATCCAAATTTTAGTAATCATAGACATGTATCAAACAAGACTGTACTTATTTTGATTTTCTGTGTTGCTGTCCTCATCTTTATCATGATATATAAAAACAAGGTTTCAACCATTGTACCCTCCTGCCTTCTTCAGGTGTTGCTTGTCTATCTGAGCAATATCAATGATTCAACTTGGGAAATCATTTTCAATATTTTAACTGTTGAGCAAATATGGTTTCATGCCTTTCCCAAAAGTTTTGGGGCTTAGAATATACTGACTGTATCCCTTGCAGTGAGGTACCCACCCCCCCCAAAAAAATGGTGTGTCCTAATATGTCACTTAACTGCATCTGGTGGTGATGTTCCGTCATGGAGAGTGTGGTGTACACCTTCATTGCCAATTCTCCCATGTCCATTCTGACCCCAGTGTTTGGTGTCTCTCTAGTCTATTGTCAATACTACACCTTTCGTCTTGCGACTGAAGAGTTCTATCCTGAGTGAACCAATCCTTAAATACCTAAAAATGGTCCAAGGGAGATAACCTATAATCCACAGGTAATACCTGTTAGATTAGTATTTAGCTCAGTCGGTAGAGTGTTCGGCTAGGAATCACAAGGTTCTTGGTTTGATACCGCCCTCGCCAACTCAGCATATGAGTAGCACAGGGATCTGTGCGGTAAAGTGAGGAGCTGATGGTAGGTGTGGCGCTCCATCTCAGACCCTAAAATAATCTCCTTGGTCTACTGCTATTAAAAAGGGGATAGACTCCCTCGCTGTCTGGCTGATATCAACATTAGGCCACCCCAATGACTTTACTTTACTTATAACTACATGCAAAGAAATTCTCAAATAGAAATAATTACCTGATACCATATATAATTAATAGATTATTAGTATTATATAGGAATACCTTGAAACCATACAACTGTGTGCAAATTATTTGTATTAGATAGGAATACTTGATATAATAACTGTGTGCAAAAACACTTAAACAATTACACAACAAAAAGTAAATATAAACCTACAATTACACAATTCCTTAACCTATAGGCATAAAATAACCCTAGACAGGTTGACATGCCATTAAAATCAATCTCCATGTCCACCATACAGTAAACCCTTCTCTTTATTTTTCATTGAGAATATCAAAATTAATATGCATAATTTTCTCCATTAAAATAAGATTAAAAATCTCATTTTCATCAGCCTTGAGCCAGACATCAATAAATATATAATAATTGAAGTGAATATGTCTTGAATCAAAGTGGAAAAAAAAAAGAAATTAGTCTCTGACAAAAGAAGATTGGAATTTGTAGAAAAGACTAAAAAAAAAAAAAAAAAGAAAAAAAAACATCACAAAGTTCATATTAACTGTTACCTTTTCCACTCTTGATTAACACAAACAGATGAAAGACCCGTCGTTGCACGCAAGCAAATTAGTTTTTGATTAAAACTTGTGGATTAGAAATGTGTTTGAAGCATCTGCGCCGGGGATGGACATCTCTTACAATTTTAATTTGAGCAAAATTCAATCAGTCATTATAATTCAGTGATGTGTTGAGATGATTAACTTTACAGACTTTAATGTTAGAGAGTTCCTCTAGTCAAGTTAAAAATGCTGAATAAATCTGAAATCTGACCTCATGTCTTTCCTAGACACTCAACTACGATACCATTCATCAAATAATTGTTAGTTAGCTCGACCAATGGACTATTGTTAGTGAGTCCTTTCTTTATTTAATGGCATATCAATCTTTATGGGTTATTTAATACCAGTGCCATCCTTTGAAGAACAGCAGTAGTACTACTACTAAAATAGTAGTAAAGAAAGTAAAGTAAAGTCGACAGGGCGGCCTAAAGTCGGTATCAGGGAGTCTATGCCTTTTCAATAGCGCTAGACCAAGGAGATTGTTTTTTGCATCTGAGGTGGAGCGCCACACCTACCATCAGCTTCTTACTTTACTGCACAGATCCCTGTGCTACTCATACACTGAGTAGGCGAGGACCGGTATCGAACTAGGAACCTTGTGGTTTCTAACCGAACGCTCTACCGACTGAGCTAACCTGGCAACTAATGAGTGGGTTCATATCTTATCTTAGTAGTAGTACTAAGATAGTAGTAGTAGTAGTACTAAGATAAGATATGAACCCACTCACCCTCCAGCTAAGGGTTAAATAATTTAACCCTTAGCTGGAGGGTGAGTGGGTTCATACCTTTCTCAAGGGTATTAGTCCAAAAGTGAATGTAATAGCGTGACTTAGTGTGGACTCGCTTACTACAACATTGCAATGTGTCAACATGTGCTTGCTCTAAATACTCTGGAAATTTTGTATTTTAAGTCAATGTAATAGCTCAGTCGGTAGAACGTATAACTAAGAATCACAAGGTTCCTGGTTCAATAACGGCCTTCGCCAACTCAACACATGAGTAGCACAGGGATCTGTGCATTAAAGTGAGGAGCTGATGGCACTGCATCTCAGATGGCAAAACAATCTCATTGGTTTATTTGGTTTGGTTTGGTTTTATGGCATATCAACCTTAGTGGGTCATTTAATGCTGATAAAGCTTTGAAATAAATCAATTCTTAATGGATAATACAATTTTTTTATAGATACATTTTTCTATTTAACCCATAGATGGGTCTCCTTGGTTTAGCACTAATGAAAAGGGGATAGACTCCCTGACTGATACCAACTTTAGGCCACTCTGAGGATTTTACTTACTTAAAGTATGAATTCTTATTTTTAGTCAATACAAACTGATAAAAAGTTGGGCAAATATTAAATTTATCTGCTACAAATTCTAAAATGTCAGTGCATTCTATATGAGAGAATTTTCTTATTCCAGAATTTTTGGCGCCTTGTCAGCTGGGGCTGTAGAAGACGCACACCTCTGCAAAGTGGTGAAATCCCCCTAATGGGGCCACGGGTGGCAACCAGTGATGCTTAAGGATGGAATTCTGGTGACTGAGCAGTCTATGACATGCAACACTCCACTTTGACCCTTACTTAGGCTTGACAGGTAGTCGGAGAGAGATTAGATAGAAAAAATGAGTTTTAAAAATGTATTTAAAGAAAAATAGATGGGACCCTAACAGGTACTACCACTCTGAGTCAGAGTGGACCTGGGAGTAATGGGGATGAAGAGGTACTCGACACTCCCCAAAGCTTCAGAATTGGAATTTCACCATTAGATGCAGTTTGTCATATCCAGGACACTAAGACCCTCAGCCACTGCCTTCTAGCACATATATGATAAAAAGGGTTGGGGGATTGCCATAAGAGCAATAGGGTCGGGACAATCATATAGGTGCTAGGGCTTAATGCAACCAGATGGGGTCTTTCTGACTTCAAAAAGTCACTTGAATACCCATAAAAATTATTAAAACAAAATGTCTTTGGCATAAAATAACCCAACAAGGGTTGACATGCTGTAAAATCCAACCAACCACCAAGAATGAATAAAACAAAATGTCTTTGGCATAAAATAACCCAACAAGGGTTGACATGCTGTAAAATCCAACCACCACCAAGAATGAATAAAACAAAATGTCTTTGGCATAAAATAACCCAACAAGGGTTGACATGCTGTAAAATCCAACCACCACCAAGAATGAATAAAACAAAATGTCTTTGGCATAAATAACCCAACAAGGGTTGACATGCTGTAAAATCCAACCAACCACCAAGAATGAATAAAACAAAATGTCTTTGGCATAAAATAACCCAACAAGGGTTGATATGCTGTAAAATCCAAACAACTAACATTATTGAAAAAAATAATAGAATTGGGTGGGCTATTCTGGACAAATAGCAGAGGTTAAATTTATGACATATCCTCAAGTGATTTGCATTTTGTTTTAAGTGTTGATTATATAGCTATAAATTTGGCAACACAAAAGTAATCTATGTCAGTGTAAAAGTAATCATCTTGCCAATAGAGACTTGCTCAGAATATTTAACATTAAAGAAACATTTCACATAGTTTCGTTCAGACCAGCTGTGGCACAATAAACTTTTAAAATTTAAAAAGAAAGAATAAAAAGTTTTAAAAATAAGTAAAAAAAAATCTAAAAAAAGAAAGAAAAAACCCCAAGACAATATATCACTTTTTATATCTATCTTGACATCCATATACAATTGCATATTAGAGTTGATATTTTCCTCAAGGAGGAGGAAATTTTAGATTCTAAATCCAGATTTTTAAAAAAAAATTAAAAAAATAGAATTTCCCCCTTCCCTCTTAAAATTAACAAGTAAAAATGAATAATAAAAATATTAGCACAATATGATTTTTGAATTAAACCATTTTTAAAGTAGTTTAACTCATATGGGAAGTGCTCATGGCATAATAATTATTGTAGAAAGAAATCAACATGGCTGCTAGAGTTCAAACCCTTTGCATTTCATAGTGCTAATACCCTTGGGAAAGGTATGAATCAAACTATTCTCTTCTACAGCTATGGGTAAATAGTAGGACAAAATGGGCTTTTTAACCTTGGTACAACAACCAGTCTAGGAGAAGGAAAACTGAATTCAAACCATTTGTAGACCTTGAAAGGTTATTCCTACCTCAGACATGCAACATGAATAATTCTTTATTTGGATCATCAGAGTATCATACTACATGGATAGTATCCCTATGACAAAACTAGATTACAGTAATAAATCTTTTTTGGTTAAATCAAACTTAACCGACCTAAATTCCACCATCGTATGTCACCCCGCAGAAAGAAAAAAAATCAGGGAATTAACCGAATTTAATAAAATTTTCAGTGTTGATATATTAATAAATAACAGATATAATGCACTAGTTATTTTATTTAAAAACTTTTATATTTTTTCAGGTCAGTTAACTTTGAACCACATATCTTTGAGGCGTAACACTGATTCTAAAAAATACGTAGTTCAAAGTTAATTGACCTGAAAAAATGTAAAAGTTTTAAAATAAAATAACTGGTGCATTATATCTTTTATTCATTAATATATCAACACTGAAAATTTCATTAAATTCCGTTAATTCGCTGATTTTTGGTATTATTTTTTCTTTCAGTGGGGTGACATATGATGGTGGAATTTTGGTCTGTTAAGTTCAATTTAACTTTTTTCTTTTTTTTTTTTCTAAATTATAAAAACTCAGACTCATAATGCTGCCATATAGTCAACAGTACTTGGTAACGTACAGTTTCTCACCTATCAGATTTTCAAACCAAAAACTTTTTTTTAATTGCATAGGCAAGAAGCTTTTAGTTAGCAAGCACTACCAACTGTATCTCCACTACTCTTAGAGATTCTCAGTCGGTAGAGTGTCTGACTATGAACCACAAGGTTCTGGGATCGATACCAGCCCTTGCCAATTCAGCGTATGAGTAACACAGGGAACTGTGCAGTAAAGTGAGGAGCTAATGGTAGGTGTGGTGCTCCACCTCAGATGCCAAAACAGGGTCTAGCACTAGTGAAAAGGGGAAAGAATCCCTCGCTGTCTGGCTGATACTGACTTTAGGCCACCCTGACTTTTATATATGTAGATAGGAAGGTATTTTATACTGGAGAAATGAAAAAGTGTTCGATTACAGATGTAGATCTATATTTATTTGTTATAGGGTACTATACAATTAAAAAGCAATTGTTACCATTGGTTTCAAAACAGTATATATGCCAATTATCTTCAGGACAATGCACCCATGAAAACCAATTTTCACAGGTGTATTGTCCTGAGGATAAGTGACTAATGTGGTGCTTTGAGACCAATGGTAACAATCACCTTTTAATTGTATAGTGCACTATAACACACACACACACTATATATATATACACACACACACACACAATGAGAATTTTAGTAATATATGGATAATAATATAGTGAAAGTCTTAAAATAACTTTTACATGAAATAAGCTTTGGAGTAAAAAAAGTCTATAAAAATATTTCTAAAAAGTTAAATACTTTTGATTCATCCTAAATCTGAGCGATTAATCAATGAACGATCATATCAGTTTTTGAACACAAGACGGTATTGTCTCTGGGAGTTTAATTTTCTTTGTTAACCCCGACACCTTTTGTACCTTCATGAAAGGAGAAATTGAAAATTTCCGTCAATCTACATATATGATTGTATTAAACAAATTTCAGTTTCACCATCTTTCTGTGATGACTTTTAGAGATTTTTTTAATTAATTTTAATGAACGGAGAATTTGAGGATGTCGGGTGGGGTTGGGGGAGTGCCATTTGAGGATATCAGGTAAAATCAGGGGGTGGGGGAGTGCCATCTCACCTTGATATTTTATATCTTGTTTTGCATACTTTTTTTTTATTCCACCTTTCCAATTTATTGCATTACACTTTTTTGGGGGGTGGGGGTCGTTTTAAAATCTATTTACCTGTTTATGTTATGTTATTTATTTTTTTATTTTTTTTTTAAATCAAATCAATTCTTTGATGTCCCCCCCTAATGAATTATTTGATTAGGGGGGATAACTCTTATCAAAATCATCGACACTTTCATAACTAGAGTTCATTTTCAAAAATAAATATCTTCAGAAATCACTTTTTTTTTTCTCCCTCTCTCATTTTCTCCCACTCTCTCCCTCTACTTTTCCATCTGTATTCCAACCCCCACCCACCCACACACAACAGATTGAAAAGATTAACCAATCTCCCCCCTCCCTTAACTCACCCCCCTCACACACAGCTGATTGTCTAATCTTTTCAACTCTGCCCTCTCTCCCAACCTTTTTTTCTATCTTAACCTCTCTGTCCCTTTCTCTATCTCTCACACACAAATTGTCTAATCTCTTAATCTCCCCTCTCTCCCAATCTCTTCACCCTTTCCCTCTCTCTCTCTTCACCCTTTCCTCTCTCTCAATCTCTTCACCCTTTCCCTCTCTCTCACACACACACACACACACACACACACACAGGCCTAATCTCCTCAATCTTGTCATTCCTTTTACTCACTTTTTTTAAAAAGTGATTTTATGCAATTAGTTTCTAAGCTAAAGTAAAATGTATTTTTTTCCTGCGGGCTGACCTAATCTGCTGAATGTGTTATGTTCCATGGTAAGCCAAGCATTGTCAGGATTCAGTGCTTTGTCTTATTTACCATCTTTGAAAGAGAACAATTCTTCATTTTCTTTTATGCTTTTTTTCTCCTTACCAAAATTCTGCCTCCTTTCTCTACTTATGGACATTTTAAAATGAAAAACTTAAATCTACAAGTGAAATCATAAATACACAATTCCCCAAAAACTAAAAAGTTCATTATCATACACTTAGACAAGTGACATCGTCTTGGTTGTTATTAAATTCATATTTCAACCATTTATACCCTCTGGCCGCCTTTAGGTGTCTCTCATAATTAAGAAAGAAAGAAAATTAAGCTGAAAAATTCCACCGTTTAATTACATTACAAGAAGTGCAACAAGACTTACAAGAGTTCAATTGAAGAATCAGACAAATGAAATTAGGTTTAAGATTCAAATTTACCACCACCCCATGGAATTGGCACAGGGCAGGGCTTCTCCCAAATTTTTATTTGATGCACCCCTTGTAAACAAATTTAATTTCTATTCTACCCCCAAATGAATTAATTGAATATTACCAATATTTTTTTCTTAGTCTCACATGATGAGATGATTTTTTTAAAACTATTTTTTGGTTTTAAGATTAAAATTTTGACAGAATACAGAAAAGTTATAAACTAGCTTAAAAGCTGCTCTATTGGGCGGCAATTAAGCTAACTCTTGAAGATTAGACCTTTGACCCAACAATGACACTTTATGTATTGAGTTCTTATACAGACTTTAAAATTATCATACAAAAATTCACATTAACAACCATACATACCACACACACATATATTTATATATATATATATATATATATAATGAATAGAGAATGAATGAGAAAAGTATTAGCATGAAAAGGTGCTCAATGCTAATAAAGCAGAGCAGATTTATAATCAATTGTAATATTATGGATTTGGACTCATAACTTAAAGTTTCATCGTTATGCAATCATCAGATGAGTCAAATGGTTGAGATCTTAAAAACCAGTAGTCAAATGGTTGAGATTTTAATATATATATATATATATATATATGAAAACTTGATTTAAATTGAGGTTTTCATATATTCATTATTATTTATAATATCTGATGCTGATAGGTTTTTAATTTAGTGCATCCTGGGATGCACATATTTGCTTTGAATAAATCCCCAGGAAAATTTATGGGTCCCAACTAAAGCCATCTAACTCCTACCTTGTAACCTATCCTGTGTAATTCATTTCTAAGAAACTATTGAAATGTATTTTCAGTTAGCTTGAAATGGTGAGGGAAGAAAAAAGAAAAACACTGGGACTCATGGATATGATTTTACTGTGTCCTTTTAGATTTTTTTGTGTCAGCATCTCTGTAATATACTCTCTGTATATATATATTTATATATGCAAAATCTTTATATGTATGCTTGAGTTTTCAATTTTGGTTGAATCTTATCATGGAAACACTTGATACTATTCAGTTATATATAAAGTTAAGAGAAAGAAATGAATCCGACGATATGAGTATAGATAAAAGGATATGAAAACAACACAATATGCTGTTAAAGTGAAAATAGTTTATATCATATTCATAGCTAATATTGAACAATATTGCGATTTATAAAAAGCATCTTCAGAGCTTGTTTTTTACTCCGGACTCATCGAGGGAGAGGGAATTTTTTTATTTTTTTTTTTTTTTTTTTTTTATTATAAATAAAATAAAAAAGTATGAATGGTGTAAGGTTTTTTGGGATAATGTGAAAATTATTTTTTGATGATTTTTATAAATCGAAATATTGTTCAATATTAGCTATGAATATGATATAAAATGTTTTCATTTTAACAGCATTTTGTGTTGTTTTCATATCTCTATATATATATATATATATATATAAAATATCTGCAAAATGGTTTTATTTATTTTTCATTTAAAAAAAAAAAAAAAAGACTTTTATTTTATTTTTGCTACACGTGTTTCAGATTTAGCATCTTCTTCAGGCTTGTTCCATTACTTTGAAAGCCTGATAAAAGATACCAAAATCTGAAACACGTGTAACAAAAATAAAATAAAAAAAGGTTTTTTTGAAAAGGCAAACTTCAAACCATTTTGCGGATCTTCTTTCTTATAAAATATTTAATTTTCTCCTATTGGATTCATAACAACTATATATATATATATATATATATATATATAAACATTAATGATAATTCAAATAGTATATTAAAGATAATTAACTACTAATCTGGTTTTGTAGTAGTTTCATATAAATAATGATAAAAAAATTAGTGTAGATATTGGTAGGTAGAAATAATTTTAATGCTTTTCATTACTAGTCATTGTTGTTATTGTTGTCTATGTGTTGTAGATCTTTTCAACTTTGAAAGGTCAGTGGTCTAACTGACCTTTTCATAAAGGTAGTCTCGTGAAAGAGATTAAAATGGACAGGTGGCATATCGTCTGATGACCACTGGCATTTGATGATATTTTGGAAAGCCATTGTACTTGGCATTTTTTTTTTTTTTCATTTATTGCAAACTCTATTACCTTATTTTGCCAACAAGACTTTGGTATTCTTTACTCTAAATGAAGTTGTCATTTAACTGACATCTTTTGGGTCAAATCTTTCACAGATTGAAACAGGATTTTAGTTTTTACCCTATTTCATATTCAAGATAAACAAAAAAATGTCTTCCCCATATTTTATAAAATTGAAATCATTGATTGGTTGGTTGAGTTTTACGGCATGTTAACCCATTGGGTTATTTTAAGCCGAAAACGTTTTTGTTTTATTAATTCTTGATGGGTTGGTTGGTTGGTTTTGATTTACGGCATGTTAACCCATTTGGGTCATTTTAAGCCAAAAACGTTTTTGTTTTATTCATTCTTGATGGGTTGGTTGGATTTTATGGCATGTTAACCCATTTGAGTCATTTTATGCTGAAGACGTTTTTGTTTTATTCATTATTGATGGGTTGGTTGGTTGGTTTTTACGGCATGTCAACCCATTTGGGTTATTTTATGCTGAAAACGTTTTTGTTTTATTAATTCTTGATGAGTACCCAACTTCTTCACACATTTGTTTCTATTTAACACATAGATGGTACCCTAACAGGTACTACCACTCCAAGTCAGAGTGAACCTGGGAGCAATGGTGATGAAGGGATATGCCACATTCCCCAGACCTCCAGAACTGGAACCTCACCATCAGAGTTTAATTACTTCCATGCATATATATATATATATATATATATATAAACAAGGTCAATTTCTTAAGCCGCTTTTAACAGGTTTTAATTCAGGATTTTCCTTCTCCTAGATTGGTTGGCATACCAAGGTTAAAGAGGCCAGTGTGCCCTAATTGTAAAGATTGTTGTAGATCCAACAAGAGAAAAATGAATATTTTATAATAAAGAAAATCTGCAAAATGGTTTGAATTTTATTTTTACAGATGTACACCCTCCCCCACCCCAACACACACCAACTAGCATAAAACACACACAGACACACACAAAAAAAATAGAATGTGTGTAAAAACAAAATTCAAACCATTTTACAGACCTCCTTATATATATATATAAACACTTCACTATGTGAATACACCTCAGGCTATAAAAACAATCTGATGTTGGGGACTGGCCCATTTACATTTATATATATAATATATATATATATATAATATATATATATATATATATATATATTCAGTAGTAACAGATCTGCAAAGCTAGCTTGCTAACCATTACATTTTTTTTTTCTCCTCTACCAGGCAATTCTGATTAGCCACTTCTAGTACATATATAAAGGACAGTTGGGATGTATATATGTCTGGAAGAAAGTAAAAAATTTAAGTAAATATATATACACCTTCACTATCACCAGAGTTTGCTTTTTGCACAAAAATATTTACGATTTTATTTATATTCCTGAAGATATTTAAAAAGGAAAAGTCATTGGTGGTATTCGGGATTAAAATATAAATTAATTATGGGAAACCAAAACAATCAATGGATCTGCGAGACTAACTTCTTTTTATCCCCCTCTCTACCTAGACTAGAAGTGGCTACCTGGGTAGCCAGTTCTAAGCGAGAATAAATTCCTCTCTTTTTACATACTTTGTTTTTCTGGTTTTTTTTAAATTTATTTATTTTTTATATATACTTTGTGGATTATTTAATGCCAAATGCATCATTGTAAATCAATGGTAGGGAGATGAAGGTGGTTTATACTCTTCCCAAGAGTATTAGTCTGAAAGTGAACACCACTGGAGCTGAACTAGCTTACTTCAATTTCGCAGTCAAGCACATTATCTACTATATCATGAGTACTTCCTATTGATATCTCGTGTTATACATATTGTTATATAATTTTTCCCACCAAACTACTGAATGTGGGGAAACATTCATGGGTGCCATTATAGTATGTGGCCTACCTTTTTTGATTCTGTTATAGTATGTGGCCTACCTTTTTGATTCTGTTATAGTATGTGGCCTACCTTTTTGATTCTGTTATAGTATGTGGCCTACCTTTTTGATTCTGTTATAGTATGTGGCCTACCATTTTGATTCTGTTATAAGTATGTGGCCTACCATTTTGATTCTGTTATAGTATGTGGCCTACCTTTTGGATTCTAGTACCTATTTTGATTCTGTTATAGTATGTGGCCTATCCGGTTTGAATGTGTCCTACCTCAGTAAGAGTATATTTATAGATATAAGTAGTAGGCAATTTATTGAAACTAATTATTTTTCACATGTATTCAATTTCAAGAAATGCAATTCAGCCGTAAGCTGTATATAGTAATTAAAAAAGAATTTATGCATAATTTACATGAATCAGAGATCTATTTGATTCTAATATATTCTAAAATAGGGTTAGGGTTAGGAGTTATTATAATATGCACAAGAGAGACATGATTTCGTAGGCCACATACTATAATGTTACCCATTCATGTAAGGGTGACTGACAGAGAGCAAATCTAAGTTCAATCCTTGGCCATAAGAAACTATGAGTCCCCTTGTGTTCGATAGTCATGTGCAAATTTATATATTTTACAACCATATTCAACAAAGTAATAAAACAATACCAATTTGTTATATCTGGCCAAATTCCACCCCACCCCAAGGATCTGTTTATATTCAAAATCCCCCAACCAAACTTGGCAACAATATTGACCTTTTTTTTTTCTTTCCTATTTTTCAGCTGCTCTCCTGTGTTCTCTTCCTCATTGTTTTGTTGAGATTGAAGCTGGCTACTGTGACCGACTGTTCCAGTCTTTGGTTCCTGCAATTTTACCATTTTCCTCGTGTTTCCCATTCGCTCGACTTCGAGAAAGTGATGACGGGGACAAGAACCACACCATGTCATCATCGACTTCAGCTGAAGAAATGCTCGACCAGAGCAAAGGAAATCAGCTACCGGTTCCTGTGCTCGGGATCACACTGCAGTTCCAAGGGAGCAACCAACTCCTCGCCGCTCGCTCTTTGCAGAGTCTGCCAGAGGTTGGATGGCAACCTTTGGTTCTCCCTGGTGCTGTGGCCCGCGTCCTTGATGATGGGTTGCATTACTTCATTCACGAAAGTCTCAGTCTACCACTCCTCGCCGTAAAAACCGGGTGTCCCCAGGCTGGGGTTCAGCTTGTGGTTTTTGTCCAAGAAGAAGGAAACTTCCGTGTAATGGAACAGTTTTACAGTAAACTGTTTGGGGTGAAACCCATCGAACAGGGAACCCCCGGGGGCACGATCTGTACCTCCATCATGCCGCTCTCGCCGCAGATGGAATTTGTGCTTGCTTTTTACCGCGGCCTGAAGACTCAGTCAATGAAAAAGGCCGCCCTCTACGTTCACGTGAAGGACGTCTACACGATCCGCGGGATCATAAAGATCTGCACAGACTACTGGCACATAAACGATCCGGAAGGGAATCGGATCGTGATCTTCCAGAGCCTCAAGTGAATTGCTTCTACTCGAGACGTTTTGATTTTTTTTTTTTTTTTTTTTTTTCCTTGTGGATCTGTGACCTAAAACATGAAAAAAAGCAGGAAAATGAAAAAAAAAAAAAAAAAACTTTAAAAAAAAAATAAATAAATAAACATGAAGGAAAAAAAAAATTAACAAAGAGAGAAAAAAATTTAAAAAATGTTTAAAAAAAAAAAATCAAATAAAATTTTAAAAAAAGATGAGAATTTCAAGATAATAAAAGAAAAACGAAAAAAGAAAACGAAGTTATAATGATGGGGTAATTTTTCTAATGTTAGTATGTATGTACGATGTATGTTTGTTCGTTCACATGTATGCATGTAGGTGTGCAAGTACGTGTGCGTGTGCATATCCGCAATAATTGAATTCTTCTTTCATTCAACAGGCAAGGGTTTCCAGAAAATTCCACAATGTTGTATAGAATGCATCAAAACCATTTTTTTGTTTTTTTTCCTTATTGTGAAAATTTAAGCAAAGGCCCATAACCCATATTCGATAGGGGGCATGGACAATGGAAAAAAAAGAAAAAAAAAAGAAAAAGAAACAAAAAAAAAGAAACAAAAATGTTGCGCATAAAAAAAAATTAAAAAAATTTTAATCTATAAAGTACTGTCCTTGGTATAATTTAAATGTTTAACAGCCATACATACATACACAGACAACACACACACATATACACACAAACAAGCAAAAAAAAAAAAAAAAAAAAAAAAAAATGTGCAATTTATTATTTACTTTCTGGCTTTTAAAAAACAAAAACAAAAAAGAATAAATGAATTATACTTATTTCATTTTGTTTAAATTTCAATATTTCATTTTTGTTTTTATTGATTTGCATTATTTATCAAATTGCTATTTTGCATGTTTATTTGTTTCTATCTAAAATTGGAGTAAATTGTTCAGATTTGTGTGGGAAATGTACAGCTGTATACATTCAAGTAGAAAAAATATGTATTTAGAGTCTAAGACACATACACATTTTTGTGTGTGTGTGTGTGTGTGTATGTATTTAGCTCAGTCGGTAGAGCGTTAGGCTAGGAATCACAAGATTCCTGGTTCGATACCAGTCCCCACGCCAACTCAGCGTATGAGTAGCACAGGGATCTGTGCAATAAAGTAAGGAGCTGATGGTAAGTGTGGTGCTCCACCTCAGACGCCAAAACAATCTCCTTGATCTAGTGCTATTGAAAGGGGGATAGACTCCCTCACTGACTGGCTGATACCGACTTTAGGCCGCCCTGACAACTTTACTTTTATATTATATATATATATATATATATACAAACTTGTTGGTAAATCCTTGCGGTGAGAAAAAAAACAGCAAATAGTTTGATTGTAAAAATATACTATCAAACATCACCCTGGGAAAAAAAAATTTTTTTGGAAAAAAAGAAAAGACCAAGATAATCGTACCAACCAAAAATAATCTATTGGTACAATATTTGGCCAAAAGAAAAAACAATTTATATATATATATATATATATATAAGATATATATATTCATACAAAACCGCCTGGAAACTAAAGCTAATAAGTAAAAAGTGCTCAATACCTAAGTAGAGCAAATAATAAAGATAAACCTAATGAGTCAGATAAACCTACTAAAAGTTTCGCTAAGTGCTCTTCAGGGCTAAGATCCGAGCCCTTAAGAGCACTTAGCGAAACTTTTAGTAGGTTTATCCGACTCATTAGGTTTATATATATATATATATATATATATATATATATATATATCCAAGTGCTCAATATATTAAAAACAAAGCAGTAATAATAATAATAATATTAGTAGAGGAAAAAGTTAAGGATCTACCATGGTTTCAATTAAAATGATTTCATAAGGACACTACCCTATGCTTAACTAAGTTGATGTAATTCCTTAGTTAAACTCAGATATATTTCGGACGAGTTTAACTAAGGAATTATATCGACTTAGTTAAGCATAGGGTAGGTTACTGATGAAATCATTTTAATTGAAACCATGGTAGACCTTTAACTTTTTCCTCTACTAACATATATATATATATATATATATATATATATATATATATATATAATGATTAAAATTTGAGGAACACAGTGGAGTTAAAACACAGACAATTTCAATCAATTAATATTTCACCTGTGTGAATTTACGAGGCTTCATCAGAAATTTTATATAAATAAAAGAATTCTGATGAAGCCTCATAAATTCGCACAGGCAAAATATTAATTCACTAGCAGGACCTGTAGATATACCACAGTATGATAATTTAATTATTACATTTGATATGTTTACTTAATAGCTATTGTAAATAGTTCAATATATAAAAAGTATAATTTCTTATAGAGTATAATCTCTCATTCTTTTTTTCTATCTGTCTCTCTCATATTTTTCTGTGTAGTATGTCCTTCTTTCTTTATAATAAAAACGGAATGGTCCATTATTTAGCTGAGGTGACGACACTCATAAGAAATAAGAATTAGATGATTAAGTGACACCAGATAATCAGGATTTACATTTTTGCATTTCATCTTGGGTGTTGGAGGATGATAACGGTTGGAAGATTAAAGAACAAGTGTATTAATATATAGATTGAAATTGTGTTTTATCCACTGTGTTCTCAACTTTTAATCACATTTTGTCGGATTTCACCTAATCTTATATATATATATATATATACATATGAAGAGAAATGGAAGTGAATCCGATGCTATGTAGTATAGTGAGAAATTTGAAAAAAAAAACAGGTTTAAATAAAATGAGTGGTAAGTTTATTAGCCGATGCTGCAGTGTTTCGATCTGTTGAGTAGATCTTCTTCCTTATATTAACAAAAGCCCTGAAGACGATCTACTTAACAGATCAAAACACTGCAGCATCAGCTAATAAACTTACCACTCATTTTATTTAAACCTATATTTTTTCAAATTTCTCACTATACTACATATATATATATATATATATATATATATATATATATATATATATCAGTGGTGACTCTGGGTGTCAGGCTCAGCCAGAGTCAGCAATATTCAAGAATATCTATCTAAGCAACAAAAATCTTTCACAATGAGTTGTTTTTTTTTATTTTTGACTTCAGCTGGATCAAAAATTAATTGTTGTAACTCCACGATTTAAAATATTGACTGAAATACATTTTTGTTGATATTGTTCATTATAAAGAAAAATGAAAGAAAGAAAAAATTAAAAAAAACAAAGAAGAAAGAAAGAAAAAAGAAAGAAAAAATAAAAATTTTATGAAATAAAATTAATGTGGCTAGTCAGCTTGAGAAATCAGAGCCCAGTTGCCTCATACAAGATGCACATAACAGGTGATGTAAAAGGTAGCCAAGGAGTAAAAGACCAAGAAAAAACTAATGCTCGTGAGGACAGGCTTTTTGTGTGTCTTGCTGAATAAAGTTCCTTTCTTCAAGATCTACGCCTTATCAATTACACTGACCTGCAATATTTTCATAGCTGATTTTAAGGCATTTTTATTTTATTTTATTTTTTTTTTTTAAATTTTACTTTTTACACCGAATCCCAAAATCATACTCCTTTTTCTAATAAGATCAAATTATTTAAAATACAATCTCTTACTTGAAATGTATAGAACAATATTATAACTATTTATTTGTGACAAGTAGACTCCACCGGCTTTTGAATAAGTGTTATTATTATGTACAACTTGTTGTGAAGTATTCAAGCTCATCTTAAAAACCAGACCTGACCAAACACAATGAATGGTATTTTTGAATTCAGCATAAAATGATGATCATATATCACTTGGTAAATTTTTTAATGCAGGCCAGTGTAATAGATTATCCCTGAGACCATTAAAAATCTGGGAATATTGCATCATAAATTATCTGATGACTTCTTCATTGGTTGGAAGGTTTATAGTTGAGCAATGACAGAATTGGTTGGAATATTTGCTTTTTAAAGAAGATATACTGGTCTGATGAGAAAGTTTCTACAACATGGGACTGATGTCAGGGGATTAAATAGATCATGTTCAGGGAACTGTATATCATCAAAAAATTCAAGAGGTTTTATTTTATAGTGGCTGATATAGTCATGATCTGGGGGTAACTGCTTGTATGAGGGCAAGATTGATTTTTTTTTATACTGCAAGGAAAATTCAAAATCCAATGAAAGTTCTTGAAAACATTCTTTAGATTGGGTTTTACGGCATGTCAATCCTTATTGGGTTATTTTATGCCAAAGACGTTTTTATTTTATTCATTCTTGATGGGTTGGTTGGTTGGATTTTATGGCATGTCAACCCATTTGGGTCATTTTATGCCAAAGACGTTTTTGTTTTATTCATTATTGGTTGGTTGGTTGGATTTTACGGCATGTCAACCCATTTGGGTCATTTTATGCCAAAGACGTTTTTGTTTTATTCATTCTTGATGGGTTGGTTGGATTTTACAGCATGTCAACCCATTTGGGTCATTTTATGCCAAAGACGTTTTTGTTTTATTCATTCTTGATGGGTTGGTTGGTTGGTTGGTTGGATTTTACGGCATGTCAACCCATTTGGGTCATTTTATGCCACAGATATTTTGTTTTATTCATTCTTGATGGGTACTCAAGATTTCTTTTAAACACATTTTTTTAAAACTCATTTTTTCTATTTAACCCATAGATCTAACGGCTACTGCCACTCCGGGTCAGAGTGGACCTGGGAGTAATGGTGATGAAGGGGTACTACATTACTCCAGAACTGGAACTTCACCATCAGATAGTTTAATGTCATACCCTGGATATTAAGACTCAGCCACCCCTTCTAGCACATATATGATAAAAAGGGTTGGGGCTTGCCATAAGAGCAATAGGGTTGGGACAATCATATAGGTGCTAGGGCTTGATGTGACCAGCTGATTGATCAAAGGGGGCCTTCTCAACCAGCCTAAGTAAGAACCAAAGAGGAGTGTTGCCTGTCATGGATTGCTCAGCCAGCAGGGTTCCATACTTAAACATCACAGGTCACATATTCCTTAGATGCAAATCCCATTTTTATGGGTGACAATCCAAACACAATGTGTGGGATAGCACCGGCTAGCTCTGAGTGGTTTGGCTGGATTTTACGGCATGTCAACACTTGTTGGGTTATTTCATGCCAAAGACTTTTTGTTGGGTATTAGGTTTTTAAACACATTTTTAAATCTATTTAACAGGTATTACCACTCTGTGTTACAGTGGACCTGGATATAATGACAATGAAGAGGTACTCCACATTCCTCAGTGGTTTGTTTGGTTTGTTCTGTTTTATGGCATATCAACCTCGGTGGGTCATTTAATGCCGACAAAGTTGTGAAATAAATTCATTCTTAATGTATAATACAATTTTGTTTATAAATTCATGTTTTTCTATTTAACCCATAGATGGGATCCTAACAGGTACTACCACTCCGGGTCGGAGTGGACCTGGGAGCAATGGTGATGAAGGGGTGCTCCACATTCCCCAAACCTCCAAAACTGGAACCTCACCATCCGATAGAGTTTAACGTCATTCCCAGGACATGTAGACCCTCAGTCACCACATTCTAGCACCCATATGATAAAAGGGGGTGGGGCTTGCCATAAGGGCAACAGGGTTGGGGCAATCATATAGGTGCTAGGGCTTGACGTGACCAACCGATTGATAGGAGGGGGCCTCTCCGACCGCCCGTCTAGCCCAAGATAGGGCCAAAGTGGAGTATTGCAAGTCATGAACTGCTCATCCACCTAGGTTCTATCCTTAAGCATCACGAGTTGCCACCCACGGCCAACAGGTGGCCCCATTGTGGGAGTCTTACCCCTCTGCAGAGGTGCATTCTAACACCCCACCGACAGGGCGGACATTCCTCAGTGTTCCCAGAATTGGAACTCCACAACTAGATGCAGTTTAACATCATACCCAGGACAATAAGACCTTCAGACGCCACTTTCTAGCACACATATGATCAAAAGGGTTGGTGATTTGCCATAAGGGCAATAAGGTCGGGACAACTATATAGGTGCTAGGGCTTGATGTGACCAGCTGATGTATTGGATGGGGCCTCTCTGACCACCTGTATAACCCAAGTAAGGGCCTAAGTGGAGTATTGCATGTCATGGACTGCTCAGTCACCAGGATTCAGTCCTTAAGCATCACGGGTCACCACACATGTCCAATAGGTGGCCCTATTGGGAGGAATCTTACCCCTCTGCAGTCAGGATATCCTACTGCCTAAATAATGTGGAAAAATTCTCCCCTCCAAAGATTATTTCAAATAAGCACCTTGCCAATGTGCAGTGGTTAGCATGCCTATCTGAAAAATCAATTCTGTCAGAGTGAATTGAATCCTTGATCAATTCTTAAAAAATCATGGCCTTGTGCCAAACTTAGTTAAATTGCTTGATATTATCTTTGAAGAGTGTTCTGAAAGTAATGCTTTCCATTAATTTCAATAGAAATTAAAACGGATACAAGGAACACCATGACATGGTTGGATAGAGAGTTACGTATATACACCAGTGTGGGGGGTGCACGGTATAAAAGTTATTGTGGTAGGAAATGATAAGACGAGTTCAAATCACTTTGCACTAACACTCTCATGAAAGGTATGAATCCAACTACTCTCACTCCAGCTATGGGTAAATAGTAGGGCAGACTGGATTCTTTAATCTTGGTATGACAACCAGTCTAGGAGAAGGAAAACTGAATTCAAACCTGTTAAACTTGGCTCAAGAAATTGACCTTGTGTCGCATTCTGCCTGTGCGGCAGGGTTATGTGTGTGTGTGTGTATATATATATGTATATATAAACAAATTTTTGGTACAGCTGATTTATATAGGGTTTTAAAAAATAACATACTTTTATTGATCAGCAAATTTTTGATAGAGCAAAAGAGAAAAGGAAAAACTTAAGGGCCCTTTCGACCAGTGCTTTTCAAACAGAGTGTAGAACAGAAAATTGCTGATCAGCAATTTTCTGTTCTACACGGCCAGGACAAGCCACCACCTCAATGTCCTTGAGGCAGTCACCATTTTTTTTTTTACTGCCCGTCCTTGTGTAGACAAAGACATCTGAAACACTCCCTGGTAATTTTTGCCGGGGATGTGATTGCTGAAGTGGGGATTACATGAAGGTATTTACCAATATATTTTTTTTTTCTTCCCCCTCCCCATTTGCCTTCATATTGTCCCACCATTTCGTATGATTTAATCTCACTTTTTTACCCATTTAATATACATTGTGACTTTTAAACGGTCTACTGGTCGTTACTTTTGACAACACACCTGTCAAAAGGGCCCTTAAGTTTTTCCTTTTCTCTTTCGCTCTATCAAAAATTTGCTGATCAATAAAAGTATGTCATTATTTTTTTAAATCTTATATATATATTATATATATATATATATATATATATATATAGGGGTAAAATATGGATATGAATCCAACAGCATATAGAAATAGGAAAAACAAAATGTTTCAAAAATGATTAATTTATTATGTTTAAATGACGTCATGAACAATCAATTGAACGCTAATCAATGATCGGTTATAACCTTTTTTCTACATATTTCCAACTGAAGTCATTCAAAAACATTCATCACCTTTTGAACAAGGAACCTTTTTCTTTTCTTTTTATCATACCGTCCTGAAGAAGGTTTTATATAAGCCACTTCTTCACTACAGATTTAACTTCTTCAGCTACATTAAAGAGGGTTTGAGAAGTACATTATTAATCCAGTGACGAGGAAGTGGAATCCGTAGTGAAGAAGTGGCTCAAAGAACAGTCAACAGAATTTTATGGGGCAGGGATACATGCTCTCAATTCGAAGGTGGAACATTGCTATCAAGAGAAATGGTGACTATGTGGAGAAGTAGGGATGTGATCCACAGAGGACCAGCTTCATTTTGATGTATGATACATCAAATTGTATGATACATGTTCCTGTGTTGGTAATTATACCTGTCCTAAACGAAATGGCATTACTTTTTGAATCACCCTTGTGTATAGGCTCAAAATTTAGCCACAAATGGAATTTTCTACAAGACTCAAAATTCTATTGACTCTTATTTATTTATCTATTTCATTCTGTTTCTATCTATCTATCTATCTGGTTTTCTTTGAACAAAGCAATACTTGAGCTTAGTTTGAAGTTTCTATGGAGAAACAAAGAATTTATTATCTCCAAGATCATCTTTTCCAAAAAGATGACCAAAAGAGATTAGAGAGAAAGAAAAGGAAATAGAAAAAGTATACCCATGTCCTTTTTGATCTAAGGAAGAGAAAAGACGCCTAATCACAGAAATTTAAAAGGATTTGACTCTTTTCATTCCAAAATTGAAACAGCTTTCCTCTAAATAGATGCAATAAAATTTTTGATAAAAACTCAAGACGAACAATTTTTATTTTCTGAATTAAAGAGTCAAGATAAATTTACCATGTCCCCCACCCCATTTTTAGTTTTCTCTTTCTGGAATCTTTATATATATATATATATGAAGCACCTAAAAATTAACCCCAAGCATGCTCGCTACAGTTAATTACTCAAAAAAGGAAGGTGTTCGGTTCCAGACCTAATGAAAATAGAGTTACTCCCCTTGATCAGTAGGGAGCTGATGGGAACCCGGAAGTGGGGTTTCCGCCATGAAATTTTTGGATTGCGATTTGAATGGTCAGGACATGTACACAGCATGGTTGAGCTAGTTAAGTCACTTTTAGGGTAGAAGCATACTATTTTTAATATTCTCCCATCTGAGGATTGTGGTATACACATGACACTTTAGTGTCTATATTATATATATATATATATATATATTTCCCTCTACCTGTCTACATTGTACAATAATATCATACATACGTGTGTGGACGCAATCATATCATCACAGCCTTCACGCATTTCCACGCGCACGTGCATGACATCATACACATACACACAAACAAAAATACGCATACGTACAAACAAAAATCACATTTGTAAACACGTGAACATGCAACACGAGAATACAGTTAAAAAAAAACACACACATTTAACCATTTACACCATTTCTGTCATTTAAAAAAAATCTATTTTGTTTAACTGATGAATGCTTTTAGCAGGAAACCATTGGTAGTAATATGGTTCCCAAATAAATGAATAAAAGCTAAAACTTTTATTTGTCACTTCATTCAACTATATATATATATATATATATATATATATATATATATACATGCACCCCAACCTCCCTGCAGGAGTAGGATGTGACACATGATCAATTTCTTAAGCTGACATTAATAGGTTTGAATTCATGGTTAAAGAGCCCAGTTTACCCTCCTATTTACCCATAGATGGAGGGGATATGTGGGATGAATAACTTTCCCCAAAGGTATTAGCGCTGAGTGAAATACAAACAGCTTTGTCTGGGATTTGAACTCATGTCAGAATGTCCA
Organism: Doryteuthis pealeii; assembly: GCA_023376005.1. Classification (NCBI taxonomy): domain Eukaryota; kingdom Metazoa; phylum Mollusca; class Cephalopoda; order Myopsida; family Loliginidae; genus Doryteuthis; species Doryteuthis pealeii. The sequence continues at coordinate 83,875,773 of CM042165.1, forward strand.
TTTCTTACAATAACCATGACCCAAGAATCTCTGAATAGATGCAATAAAATTTCTGATGAAGTTTATAAAAACACTACCAGTTTTCATTTTCAGAGCTCAGATCAATTCACCATGGCCAACACTACGAATTTATATTTTGGTTTTACTAGCCAATATATATGCACCCTCCTCGTGCAAGTATTCAAGTTTTAATGTAATACAATATTATATTAAATTAGAAAGCCTTATGAAGAATGCAGATAAGTATTTAAACAGAGCGGGTTATAATTTTTTTTAAATAGTACAACTCAAACGTCCTTTTCCATCACTCCAGTCTTTCATTGCTAAATTTTCCTAATTTAACTATTTAGTTAAAATAGGAAGTAAAGAATACAATTACAGTTTTTTATTCTTGTTAATGGATTTCTTTTAAGATTTATCCCCAAGAATTTTGCTCATATTCATTAGGATAAAACCAAACAATTAGAAATCAATAATACCAGGCATATATTTATTAAAATCAAATTTTTTAATATCCATATGCAAAATTAGCCTTCCCATTCACAATGTAACCGCTATTTTATTTATATATATATATATATATATATATATATATATATATATATATATATATATATAAAAAAAGTCAAGTCGTTGGGGCAGCCTAATGTCGGTATCAGCGAGGGAGTCTATCCCCTTTTCACTAGCGCTAGTCCAAAGAGATTATCTTAGCGTCTGAGGTGGAGCGCCACACCTACCATCAGCTCCTTTACCGCACAGATCCCTGTGCTACTCATACACTGAGTTGGCGAGGACCGGTATTGAACTAGGAACCTTGTGGTTTCTAGACGAACGCTCTACCAACTGAGCTAACCCGGCCCTAATATATATATATATATATATATATATAGATAGATAGATAGATAGATAGATAGAGAGAGAGAGAGAGATACAATTGCAGGTTATTGGTATGTAGATAAGGCCAACAGTATTAATAATGTAAAACAATTTAAGTTTAAATAAAAATAAAATCATAGAGAATGTGACATAAATAACTAAGGGAATTGTGACTTGAGTAGTTATATAGTTTCGGTTACAGACAGAAACACACAATCTCCATTATAATAAGATTTGTTTGGTATCTTTTGACATAAGAAGAAAAAAAAAACACGAGCTCACAGGTGCAAATATAGGAACATCCAAGAAAAAGCATCAGCAAACAATAAGAGAAACATGAAAATATACACAGAAATAACGACAAAATCAACAGATCTACCTGACATGAGCTAAATATAACAGTGAAACCAAAATTCAAATGGGCACACAGGAGTGGATGGAACCATAAAACCCGGTGCCTCCCCAAAAAATCCCATCAAAGAGTAAAAATCCGGGGCTGGCAAAATCTAATGAGACCTTCATCAAGATAAGCAGATAAAAGGGAAGACAACAAGACAGGAATAAATAAAGCGATGAGGAGTGGTAGGAAGAATGCACGTAGAGATGTGTGGGCGCATGAGAGTGTGCATGTATCTGAACATATACACACTATTTTCACCATAACGCAGAGAAATATAAAAATTCGGCTCACAAAAATACACACATATATAAATGAATTGACATTCCTGAATTTATGTCATGCTGCTTGGAAACCAATGGTAACAATTGCACCTTAAATGTATTGTATACTATAATGAATAAATAAAATATATATAAAATTTACCAACTTCTCCACATGAGCAGGATGTGACAGAAGGTCAATTTCTTAAGTAGAGTTTAACAGGTTTGAATTCAGAGTTTTCCCTCTCTTCAATTGGTTACCTAATCAAGGTTAAAGGGCTCAGTTTGCTCTACTATTTCCCCATAGCTGGAGGAAGAGTAGTTGGATGCATAACTTTTCCAAAAGGTATTAGTGCTATGTGAAATAAAAACAGCCTCATACAGGATTTGAACTCAAGTTGAGTCCATTTCCTGTGACTTTACCCATTATACCATGTATCTCCATTTATATGGTATCTTATATATAAAACAACAGGCGTGTGGTCTAATGGTTAGAGTCGTAGGAAATGGACTCGTCAACACGAGTTCAATTCCTGGATAAAGTTGTTGGAATTTCACATGGCGCTAATACCCTTGGGAAAGGTATGAATCCAATTCTCCCTCCAGCTATGGGTAAATAGCAGGGCAGACTGGACTCTTTAACCATGGCTAGGTAACCAGTCTAGGAGAAGGAAAACTCTGAATTCAAACCTGGTAAACTCCGCTTAATAAATTGACCTTGTGTCGCATCCTGCTCGTGCGGAGGGGTAGGTAAATATACATATATAAAACAACTATTTTTGCAGATTCAAATCAGTAACAAATGATGTATCATCAGATTACTATTTCATCCATCTCGATCTAGTATAGAACATTTAGGTTGACTTTCTGACCACACTCCAAGTACTTCACCAAAACTACTAAATTGCCAAAATACTGTCCTTGTCTTGTTTGAGTTTTGTTTAACGGCATATCAACCTCTGTGGGTCATTTAATGCCAAAAAGGTTATTTTGGATTCCAGTCTTTAAAGTGGTGGATCTATGGAGATATTCGGTTATGTTCTGTTATATCTTGTTGAAAAGGTTGCTTTTTTTTTTTTTTATAAAATTTAAAATGTTTTCAGGGTTTGTATTCTTAAAGATGTCCCTCAGGTTTCTTGCTTGATAGTAATTTGCGCGGATATGTTTAAGTCTGATACAATTTAGAAGGATATGCTTGGTTGTAAGTTGTACTTTGCATGTTGGGTACACTGGGGCATCCTCCCCTTTTAACAGGTACGAATGGGTAATGTGGGTGTTCCCAATATGCAATCTGGCGAGTATTACTTCTTCTCTTCTAATACTTGTGTGGCCTGTGCTTGTCTTGTGAATTCATTGAACTCCCTACTTGCAATAGTCATTTTTTGTACTCTTTGTACATTTCCAGCTTAAATATTGATGCGCTCAATGTTTCCCCACAAAGGGGACAGTTAACTCAATGACATAATTCTTCTTTTAATTGGTTGATCAGATCAACAGATTCTGACACAGACGGGTCAGTTGGAAAGGAAAAAATGACCGTAAAAATCTACCATCACTCAATTCTGTGCAACCATCAAACAGCGACGAATTTGACTTATTTGGGAAAGTATCTTTGATTGGTTTGGTTCGTTTTATTTTACGGCATATCAATCTCAGTGGGTCATTTAATATCAATAAAATGTTAAAATAAATTCATTCTTAATGGATACTCAATTTTTTTTATATACTCATTTTTTCTATTTAACCCATAGATGGGACCCTTACAGGTACTACCACTCTGGGTTAGAGTGAACCAGGGAGCAATAGTGATGAAGAGGTGTTCCACATTCCCCCAGACCTTTAGAACTGGAACCTCACCATAAAGTATCTTTGAGAATGTTTCCTACTTTTACTAAATTTATTAATCGTTCTGTATGCAAAATGTTATTGACAGTTTTACAACACTTCTCTGTAAAGGGGCCGCTTTAGCTCAGTCAGTAGAGTGTCCGCTTATGAACCATAAGGTTCTGGGTTCAAGCCATTGTGGGCCATTAAAAGTAGGCAAAGAGTTATAGAGCCCAGTCTGCCTGACTATTTACTCATAGCTGGAGGGAGAAAAATTGGATACATACCTTTCCCAGGGGTATTAACACTATGTGAAATGCAAATAGCCTCATCCTGAATTTGAACTGCTTGCTGTGTGCATTTCCTACCATGAGTGCCTCTTTTATCTTGGTTGCTTTACTTACTGGCCGTCTAATTCTTATTTATTTCCATAGAAACTATAACATATACAGGGAGCATTTTAGTACCCCTGTATAGAGCAAGTTTTCTACTACAAAGCACTATTTTTCCACAATTACTACCACTGACTTTTTAGTTTAATGACACAAAAGTTATAAATTATTCCTTAGGTCTAGGATTGAGTTATGTTTGAAAAATTCCATATTAATTGGTTCTAATTAATCATAATTTGCACTTAAGTCAAAGACTGACGCACCTCTTACTTTACATTCTGTCTGTCACATTCACCCCCCTCTATGTATATCTTGATTACCTCCTCATTATATATGTTAGTTTCTCTGTGAGTGTAAAGAGTGATTTGAGAGTATGAAATATATATGAATGTTAAGTTTCATTAGCAGCGAGCCGGAGCTTTAAATTAGGTTAAACATTCCCTTTCTTAGAAATCTTACAAAATGATTTTAATGTTTTTTTTGTTTTCTTTTAATTCTTTGGCCATATTTTTTAAAATTTTGATTTGCTTTACAAACTCACTTTTCCCTAATCCCATTTATCTACCCAGAGCTCAATGGGTGACCCAACAGGTCACATTTTGTCTAATATGTGTGCGTGTATATATATATATATATATATATATTATATATATATACACACATACACACACACACACACACACACACACACACACGCATAAAAAGTATCGAGATTTTTTGTACATTTTGACACCTTGTATTCTGAAAAAAAAAAAAAAAAAAAAAAAAAAAAACAAACATTTCATTCATTCTTCATTCTTATCTGGTAAATATAGCTTTAAACATGTTACTTTTTGACACACCTTAAATTCTGGAAAAAATTGATAAATGGAACGTTATTTATTTTTCAGAATACAAGGTGTGTCAAAAAGTACAAAAATCAATACTTTTTTGATACACCTTTTTATATATACATATATACACATATATATATGAGACGTAAACAAACAGACGATGTTTGTGATATGGCTATTTTCAGCCGACAATATTTGGGAGAATATGTGCTTAAATGAAGTCGAACCTATTTTTTGAAATTTAATTCATTAATAATTAATTAGGCGGGATTAAACTATTTAAATGTAAGGCTAAACAAATCGAGAAAAATCAATCTCTGTATGTACATTTCGGCCTATTAGGCCTCATCAGCAGAGCTATAGATACGAAGACCGCCCCGTGTGTGATTCGAAACCTGTCTGTCAAATTAGCAGGCAAGTGTCTTACCTCCACACCAAACGGACTTAGCAGGATTTTCTTCGCTTTGTTAAGTAGTAGTATTTTATATTCCTCTTAAGTGACCTCTACACGAACTTACGAGACGTAAACAAACAGACGATGTTTGTGATATGGCTATTTTCAGCCGACAATATTTGGGAGAATATGTGCTTAAATGAAGTCGAACCTATTTTTTGAAATTTAATTCATTAATAATTAATTAGGCGGGATTAAACTATTTAAATGTAAGGCTAAACAAATCGAGAAAAATCAATCTCTGTATGTACATTTCGGCCTATTAGGCCTCATCAGCAGAGCTATAGATACGAAGACCGCCCCGTGTGTGATTCGAAACCTGTCTGTCAAATTATAACATATATATATATACACACACACGAGTGTGTGTGCATGAGAAAAAATGAAAATGAATCGGACATGTTGAAAAGATAATTGGAATATATACTTTGGTATGGATTAAATTTTTTATTTGCTTGTTTTAAAAATAAAAAAATTAAAAATTGTCCTGAAGAAGATCACTTGTTTGCATGCCTGATATTTTATTTTATATTTCTTTATTTTATTTTATATTTAAAATAATTTTCAATAGAATATTCTGTGTGTAAACGAATTTTGATCCAATCACGTGTTGACAAATAACCCTAATGAATTTAATTCATACCAAAGTATATATATTTTTCTTCCAATTATTTTTCAACATTATATGAGTTAAGATAGCGTAAACATGGAGTCAACACTTGGTTACTGATAGTTTCTAGCCAATGCTAAGGCTACCCTAACTCAAATATAAATGCTCTATCAACGATATTGAGCACTATCTGCTTAGAAATATAGCACCAATATTATCCACAATAAGACCGGGTTAACTCAGTCGGTAGAGTGTTCGGCTAGAAATCACAAGTTTCCTAGTTTGATACCGGTCCTCGCCAACTTAGCATTATGAGTAGCACAGGGATCTGTGCGGTAAAGTAAGGAGCTGATGGTAGGTGTGGCGCTCCACCTCAGATGCAAAAAACAATCTCCTTGGTCTAGCGCTTGTGAAAAGGGGATAGACTCCCTCGCTGATTGGCTGGTACCGTCATTAGGCCGCCCCGACGACCTTACTTTACTTTTATATATTTACAAAAATTGGTAAAGAAACAGGCAAAAAATCGGACATTTTATGGTTATAGATCTATTTCTACCCACAGGAATCTGTGTATACCTATGATACCTAGGAGTAGAATAGATCTGTTGGATTAGGTGGTATTATATTTGGTTGGAAGGCTAGAGGGTGTCCTTCCAACGGAGTACGTAGAAGTACCAGACGTATTCCGACAAAGGAGTTGTGAAGTGTAACAAACATGGACTCTATTACATGAGCACGTGGAGAAACATTTATACAGGAATACGTATACAAAATGACAAAGTAGATACATAACTAACACATGTAAGAGATAGGGTACAATATACAGAAGATACGTAAACGTATTGTAAAGAAGATAGGACTTTGTCCTACAGAAGTGAGGGAAAGTCCATTAAGGAATGTCACTTTCTTAGGCTGGCTGAGTGGTAAAGCCACCCAACTAAAAAGTATAAACGTAAACGTCTAACCCATGTGTGTGTGTGGTTTGCAGTCCCGGAGAGAAGAGAGAGTTCAAACTTGACGCTTCCGTGATTAAATAGTCAGAGACGCCTATCAGTCAAAACCTGAAACAAGGGAAGATAACTCTTCCAGACCAAACAGGAGCAGACAATCGCTACAGATCTATAACCGCAAAATGACAGTTCTTTAAGCCTTTTCCTATTATATTGCTCTATTCAATGATATTGAACACCAAGCTCTCAAATTGGACCTGAACAACTAACATTCTGTTGTTGGAAAAAGGTCCAACTTAGAATCATATTAATACCAACTTACCTGGTAACCCACCAATGTGTGTGTGTGTGTGTGTGATATATATATATATATGAAGGTAAAAATGGATATTGAATCCGACAATATGTAAGAAAGTTTTATAGAAAAAATTTCTGTCAGCAAAAATTTTTTAACATCTTGTTTTTCTATAAAACTTTCTTATATATATATATATATATATATATTTGGAGGATATGTGCTTAATTGAAGTCATACCTAATTTTTGAAAATTAATTAGTTAATAATTAATGAATTTAGGCGGGCATATATGTTCAAATGTAAGGCTAAACAGATCGAGAAAATGTAAGCCTGTTTAGCCTTACATTTGAACATATGCCCGCCTAAATTAATTTTCAAAAATTAGGTATGACTTCAATTAAGCACATATCCTCCAAAAATTGTTGGCTAAAAGCCATATCAAATAAACACAGTGTTTATTTACATACTCTCATATATATATATATATATATATATATATAATTATAAACGCTCTATATTTTACGAATTGCCTTTTGGATTAACTACTTATGCTACTGCAATGAAAACGTAGTAGTAACTTTTTGATGAATATATAATTTTTTTTTTTTATACTACTCAGCAGTGATAATGTCATTGTCAGGAAAATATTATCCATATAAGCCATCTTTCGCTGTCCCAATTTGTGTGGATGAGCTGATAAAGATGTTCTTCATTTCATAGCTTGTCACCCCTGCTGAAATATTACCTATTGTCTGCCCTCCCAATCACCATTTAGCCTCATGAATTGCCGTTAACCACTGCTGAATGTCAAACGATGCAATTTTTCCACAGAGAAATTTAATGACATTTTCATGTCAGCCACCATTTTGCCATACTGCTGCTCAATTGCTACCTGTAACAAGGTAAGAATTATGGCTTATTGGTAAGTAGGTTTGACCTCTACTGCCATTCCATCAACTTCTAATGTAGACCATCATAAAATAAAAAGTCATTACTTTTAGGTTTGGTTGGTTGGATTTTATGGCATGTCAACTCTTGTTGGGTTACTGAAGACGTTTTGTTTTAATCATTCTTGATCGTTATTTAAAATTTAAAGTAGAGTTTTTTTAACCCATAGATGGGACCCTAACAGGTACTACCACCCCAGGTCAGAATGGTCCTGAGAGTAATGGCGATGAAGGGATACTCAACACTCCCCAGAGGTGGTGAAATGGTTAACAAGCTAGTATGTATTGCTGATACTTTACTACTGAATAGAAATGGATTCATTTAATTCATTTCTCTCTTTTTTAACTCAAAACCATTTTCTAAGAGCTGACTGGTTTTCCATGTGTGTGGGGGCGTATTTTGCCTCAAAGTTTTGGGTGCTCTGGTAGATAAAGTGTCAAGAGGTAGAGTCATTAATAAAAATGAAAAAGTTGGATGGGTCGACAATTTTTGGGAGAATATGTGCTTAATTGAAATCGTACCTAATTTTGAAAGTTAATTAATTAATAATTAATTAGACGGAATTTTGAAAATTATTTAGTTAATAATTAATGAATTTAGGCGGGCATATATGTTCAAATGTAAGGCTAAACAAATCGAGAAAATGTCAATCCCTGTATGTACATTTCGACCTATTAGGTATATGTATATATATATATATATATATATATATATATAGTGTTTTATAATTTGCTTGAAGCATTGTGTTTATGTTGGTTTGGTGGTTGCTTTTGAAAGCTATAACAATGCAAGTGTAAAGAAAAATGAGGTAACTATGATGTTGTTTATTTACCTTTGATTTATTCTTAATATTTCGAGATAAAGATCTCTTCATCAGAAGATTCCTGAAGGTCAGGAACTGTTAGCTTGTTACTAGGTTCTGTCCATTCTATTGAGTGGCTGTCTTCCTTGAAATTCTCTGCATGTGTGTATATATGTGCCTGTCCAATGATGTCTTAGTATCATTCATAAAAAAAAAAAAAAGAAAATAAGTGGGACCCAAAATTCTTGGTTTTGACCTTCTTGATCAGGCTGAGATCTCTTCAGCACTTTCTTGTTGAAGTGAGTTAGCGTACTGTTGGTTTGAGCAACAATCTAAGCACAACTGAACCAGTGCCAAGACAACTGGTACTTATGGGAATCCAGAATAGTCCACTCATGCATTTGGGTGATTCCATTCCTTGAGTCCTGATTGGCTGCTTGGTTTCTATGATGTTAGGAGGCTTCATAAATAACCTGCCATTTTGCAGCAGTCTTTGCAGCAAGACAGATTTATATTAAGTTACAACTGCTTGCTGCCTTGTCTTACCAATTTGACAGTAATTGGAACTAGTATGATTATTCTACAGATGTGTTGCTGGATCAACTGTCATATACCCCTTTTGTATCGGGTATACAAATGGCCAGAGGAATTCTGGCCATGGTTGTCTGTGTTCATTCTCTTTGCTTTTAATAATGAACTCAAGACTTTGTTTATTTTCTCAGACTTCTTTATTACCCAATGCCCAAAAGGGTCCAACCACACGGTGAGAAGGTGGCTTACCTGGGACAGACAACCGACCATATCACATCTGGCCCCTTCAACTAACTGCCAAAATTCAACTAACTTAGTTCCTTTTACATACTCTTCCTTAGCCAATGAGAAATCCACAGCTAGGTCATGTGAAAGGTGAACTTGTTGTCAATCACTTCTACAATGGTTAATGGTAACTTTCCGTTTACCATATGGTTATTTAAATTTTTAGTACACTACAGTTCATAATTTGTAGGATACCCACGAATTATGTAACAGAGCATGAGTAGCTTGACTTGGTTATTAACTGAATTTTCATTTGAAATTTACATCAATGCTATCAACTTCTACATAGTTACATATGGGAGTAAAATGAGGAAATTAATCCGACAGTATGTGGAGAAATGTATAACAAGCATGGGATGTTACAATGGATGAAAATTATGAACGACTTACATGTACACACACACAGAAAATTTAGAAGATACCACCAGAATGGACAGATCCTAGCAGCAAGCTAATGGCTCCAGACTTAGCTTCCAGAAATCTTCTGATGAAGAGATCTTTATCTCAAAATATTAAGAATAAATAAGAAAGAAAGAAGAGAGAGAGAGAGAGAGAGAGAGAGAGAGAGAGAGAGAGAGAGAGAGAGAGAGGAAAAGAGAAAGGAAACCTTTTCTACACATTTTACAAACTCAAAACATTCAAAACATCCATCATCTTAACTACATAAATATTTTTTCTACTTGACTAGTTTCATATTGCCCTGAAGAAGGTTTCTTTGTAAACCGAAATGTTCAAACATCGACACTATGACTAATAAATTTCCATCCATTGTAACACCCTGTATTTGTTCTACATTTCTCCACACATAACTACATATATAATCTGTGTGTGTATGCACATATATATTGAATGAAATTATATGTAAGTGTAATAAGAATTATATATAGAAATCATTTTTATGAATGGATATGTTACTACATCAATTCATTTTTCTTTGCTTCTCTTATAGCAGATGAACTCTTAAAAACTTTCTAAAAAAATTTTTCACTTGAGGAAAAAAAATAAAAAAATAAAAATAAAGGATAGGCCAAATCTGGAATGATACTAAGAGAGAGGGGAAATAAAAGAGAGGGGAAATAAAGAGAGAGGGGAAATAAAGAAAGGGGAAATAAAGAGAGAGGGAAATAAAGAGAGAGGGAAATAAAGAGAGAGGGGAAATAAAGAGAGAGGGGAAATAAAGAAAAGGGGGAAATAAAGAAAGAGGGGAAATAAAGAGAGAGGGGAAATAAAGAGAGAGGGAAAAAAAGAAGAGGGGAAAGAGGGGAAATAAAGAAAGAAGAAAGAGGGGAAATAAAGAAAGAGGGGAAATAAAGAGAGAGGGGAAATAAAGAGAGAGGGGAAATAGAGAGGGAAATAAAGAAAGAGGGGAAATAAAGAAAGAGGGGAAATTGTCAAATGATAAAGATTAAAAAAAAAAAAAAAAAAAACACGACAAAAAACAACAAACAAAAAATACAAGGGAAATATATCTACATAAATAAGTAAATAAGTATGTTTTATAACAAAATGAGGAGTAGATATTGAAGTTCATTTACCTCCTTTAATACAATTTCTTATCTGGTTTTGTTTGAGGCACCAAATTATAGAGGGCTCCATTCTAGATCCATTTTGCTCTCAATATCTTAAGACGCTGGTTAAGAAAAAAAGAGGAACCAGAGAAATGGCTAAGAAGTAAAAAGACAGAATTGACCATCAACTACTCTGAGAAAGAGACAGCCAAGTAAAATATGCAACTCAGAATCATAAAAAGAAATAAGTAGAGAAGAAGAAGATTTAGTATGGTATATATAAGACCAAAACATAGACATATGCTGGGTATTTATGGATCAAAGTGTCTACACTGAAAATTAGCAGCCAATCAGAATCCAGGGAAGGAGCTTGGCCAAAGTACACAGTGGAATAGCCCAACCCTGTATATATATATTTACCAACTCCTCCGCATGAGCAGGATGTGACACAAGGTCAATTTCTTAAGCAAAGTTTAACAGGTTTGAATTCAGAGTTTTTCCTTCTCCTAGACCGGTTGCCTAACCAAGGTTAAAGAGCCCAGTCTGCCCTACTTTTTATCCATAGCTGGAGGGAGAGTAGGATTCATACCTTTCCCAAGGGTATTAGCGCTAAGTGAAATGCAATTACCAGGATTTGAACTCGGGGCGACGAGTCCATTTCCCATGACTTTAACCATTACACCACGCGCTTCCCAACCCTGTATATAAACCACCTAACAACACTGATGCTCAGATCAGATTCAACTTGCAATACAGCTCAATACTGATTGCATAATACAAAATTCTACAGATAGACACACAAATTTATGATTTCAGGGAAAAAGTCAGCTTCAGAGAGTTGCATCCCTTTCAGAATATCAATATTTATCTGAAGATGCTGAAGGTAAGCATGTTTGGCTGATGGGGACTGAGGAAGTTGATTCTTAAATTTAATTCCCTTTTAGGGCACCTCAGGCACCGTTCAATAAACTTGACTCTGCTCCTTTTAAACGATGGAGCAGGTGCTGACGAGGGGGGGCGTTGGATCACGTGATTTAATTTATCTTACTGGTCCAGAAGCTAAAGCTATTTTTATTTATTTCTTTGTTCTTTTTATTAGATTTTAAAATACAGGGCATCCATAAAGTTTCTTTACAACTTAAAAATGTATTACAAAAGCAAATAAAGAGACAAATATGTGGAAATTATTACAAAATGAGGAGTAGATATTGAAGTTTATTCACCTCTAGATGGGCACCATTAGTTGCACTAAGCAAAGACAGTGTAAATTTCAAAGGTTATGACGAAGTCATAACTCGTTGGAACGCAAACAAACTCCGACAAGGTTTGATAGGCAAAAACATTTAATAACTATACAGCACATGGATATGATGAGATACATAAAGTACATAGATACACATACAAGAGTAGAGATAATGATACATTCATGAATGGTAAAATACCAGATATTTAGGTATCAAAGAGATACCTAAATGTACACAAAAACGTAGTTACGGATACATGACTAAAGGATAGTCATATATCGTAAAAGAGACTTACTAGCAGTGAGTGGCCAGTGTTAAGCGCCGAAGCCCCACCGAGAAAGGGGTAGACCGTGTCTAACCCATATGGTCTCGTAGCGAGCAGCAGGCAAAGAGGAAAAGAAGTTCAAATCAGCCGCTTAAATACACGAGGCCCCTAGCGGGAACCAGCGACACTAAACGGGCAGACAACTCCCCAGGCAGAGCCTCATCAATAGCCGCAATGACATCAGTGATCTTTTGATTTAGCTCAGTAATGTCCGTATTTTGGTTTGATAAATGATATCTTTAACATAACACAACAGAAAGAAGTTCAGGGGATTGAGATCTTGTGAACAAGGTAAAGGGACTTTATGGACATAAGGGCTGTCCAATCCGACATGTAAAATTTACCCCCCCCACTTTCTCTATATTCAACACAATGAAACTTGATTAAAGGTTAATATCATCTTCATAATTTTTGGACCATTAAAAAAACCTCCTAATGATTTTTAAAAGTTTTTTTTCAGCTTACAGAAATAATGAAAATTATGAACGAAAACAATGTTTACATTTTAGTACCATGAAATCAATTGTAATTTAACATAGCCAAAAATAAATTATGAGCTTTTTAAAAAATTCTATGAAAAATCAATTAAGAGTCAAATTTTCACGAAAATTTCGATACTTATTCACCTGTTGATGAAATCATGTTTAAAATAGGTTTTTAATAAAATATATTAGAGGAAATAGGTTTTTATGAGGTTTCCCCCACCCCATTTCATTATACAAAATGAAGCGATAAAAATTGATTTAAAATTTTTTTCTATAAAGATAAGAGTCTGAATAATTATATCGCTGTATATTTTGTGAATTATGTCTGGTTTTTTTTTTTAAAGACGGGGGTAGAGAGGCTGAAAAATTCTCAACCCAACCAAGCAGAGAATGACGTATTCATCATGAAGTTGAACCTACTTGATACATGGTTTCTTAAGTTTCTTTGACCTAAACAACAACAACAACAACAAAAGAGTTGTGACTCTTTTCCCGCTAGAAAATTCTATCAACATGTGTTCACAATAGCCGTCTTCTCATTTTGATGACTTATGCATAACTAAATACTACAGTTTTATAGTCTATTTTTCTGGTGGGGGTTTGGTGGGGGTCGGGACAAGTGGCTGACGGAGAGCATTAAGGATGCCGAGTAGAGCACTTTGGAATTGGTTACATTTGAATCGTTAGGGGAGGATGGTTTTAATGGTTTTCATATGCTTGTATGAGTGTAGGAGTGGTTGGAGGATATAAAACCATAGATATATAGATGGGTCTTTTTTTGTTCCCCTTTTCTAGTTACAGTGTTCAATACTTACCATAATGGTGAGAGATAGACACATTTTTTATAATGTTTTTCTATTTAATCCATATGGGGTACCCTAACAGGTACTACTTTTCCAGGTCAGAGTGGACCTGGGAGTAATCGTGATGAAGGGGTACTCCACATTCCCTAGAACTCTAGAATAGGAACCTCACCCTCAGATAGAGTTTAACATCATAACCAGGACATTAAGACCCTCAGCCACTGCTTTCTAGCACCCATATGATAAAAAGGGTTGGGGCTTTCCATAAGGGCAATAGGTTGGGACAATCATATAGGTGCTAGGGCTTGACGTGACCAACTGATTGATCAGACTGCCTGTCTAGCCAAGGACCAAAGAGGAGTGTTGCAGGTCATGGACGACCATGATGCTTAAAGAAGGAACCCTGGTGGCTGTGCAAGCCACCAGGATTCCATCCTTAAGCATCATGGTCGCCACTCACGGCCAACATGTGGCCCCACCGTGGGGGGGGGAGTCTTACTCTTCTGCAGAGGTGCAGTTGAACTCCGGGTTTTCCTTTTAGACCAATTGCCTAGTCTGCCCTACTATTTACCCATCGCTGGAGGGAGAATAAACATTTGTTTGCAAACAGTTATATTATAATAGGGTGCTGGCCCTGGTGCAGGCATACTGTCTATGGATTGCATGCGTCACACCCTTTATATTGATTCGGTTTTGTTTCTTTAATGGCATATCAACCTTTGTGGGGTTATTTAATGCCAAAGCAATCTTGCAGAAGAACAGTAGTAATGCAATTTAATCCATAGCTGGGCAGGATGAGAGCATTCATACCTTTCCCCGGGGATTAGTCTGAAAGTGAGTTTGAACTGGCTTACTACAATGTCACAGTTCAGCACATTAGCCACTAAACTCAATTTTTTTTTAAAACAAATTTTTTTCTCTATTTAATCCATAGATGGTTCCCTAACAGGTACTACCACTCCAGGTCAGAGTGAACCCGAGACTAATGGTGAGGAAGTGGCTCTCCACATTCCCTGAGCTCCAGAACTGGAATTTCCCCATCAGATAGAGTTTAACATCATAACGAGGACACTAAGACCCTCAGCCACTGCCTTCTAGCACATATGATAAAAAAAAATTGGGGCTTGCCATAATGGCAATAGGGTTGGGACAATCATATAAGTGCTAGGGCTTGACGTGACCAGCTGATTCATCAGGTGGGGGGGGGACCTTTCCAACCATACTCGGCTGGCTGCTATGTTCTTCCGTCGATCTAGTAGGC
>CM042165.1:83895861-83955861 GCA_023376005.1 Doryteuthis pealeii
ATAAG
The DNA here is from genome assembly GCA_023376005.1 of Doryteuthis pealeii. Taxonomy (NCBI): domain Eukaryota; kingdom Metazoa; phylum Mollusca; class Cephalopoda; order Myopsida; family Loliginidae; genus Doryteuthis; species Doryteuthis pealeii. The sequence goes on from CM042165.1 coordinate 83,895,867, forward strand.
AGGAACCAGTTTAATTGGAAAAAATATTTTTATAAAGTCCGAAAAACCTGAGAGCAATGGCAACAAAAGTGTTACTCCACAATCCCCAGAGCTTCAGAATTGGTTGGTTGGTTGGTTTTACGGCATGTCAACCTATTGGGTCATTTTATGCTGAAGACGTTTTTGTTTTATTAATTCTTGATGGGTACTCAATTTTTTTAAAACTCATGTTTTTCTAACTAACCCATAGATGGGACCTTAACAGGTACTACCACCCCGGGTCAGGGTGGACCTGGGAGCAATGGTAATGAAGAGGTACTCCACATTTTCCCGAGCTCCAGAATTGAAACCTCACCATCAGATAGAGTTTAATGTCATACCCAGGACATGAAGACCCATAGTCACCGCCTTCTAGCACATATGTGATAAAAAGGGTTGAGGCTTGCCATAAGGGCAATGGGTTGGGTAAAATCATATAGATGCTAGGGCCTGACATGACTAGCCGATTAATTGGAAGGGGCCTCTCCAACTGCCCATCTAGCCTAAATAAGGGTCAAAGTGGAATGTTGCAGGTCATGGACTGCCCAGCCGTCAGGGTTTCATCCTTAAATATCACAGGTCACTATCAACAGGCAACTGGTGGCCCCATTCGGGGAGTGTTACCCCTTCAGAATTAGACCCTGACCACTGAATGCATTTTACTGTCTATTGAAGTCAGTCAGACAGTCAACAATTGGTTTGACTGGCCAAGCCTAACATGAAGTTACTAGTTCATTAATGAGCCCACTATAACAGCTTAAATAATTCCTGCCACTGCTGCCATGAAGAGTCCATTAAGCTGAGGGGGTGTTTGACTGTTCTACTGTCCAATAGTTAACAATCTGTAACAGTCATTTCCAGACTGCAGGTTCAATCCTGGCTAAGGGTGAAAGTAACACAGAATGACAATTATCAGTATTCTACATCTCCCCTTCCTCCCCCCCTCTCCCATTGCGCAGGCGTATTGGCCTTTGAGGAGAAATTAGTTCCTTTCGGCCAGGCTGATTAGAGGGGAGCAATCTTGACAATGCCCGGGGTATTTTCGTCGGCCTTGGTTTTGGGGGCGGAGTAACATTGGGTGAGGCCTAATTCGACCTAGCTGGATGGGAAAAGCTGTTTATTGAGGCAGGCATATCTGTTGCCTCTGCCAAAACTTATGCCCAGACATTTTCTAGTGAAGAGATTGCAAGGTCCAGCTTGCATATGCTAGACCGTGCAATGCTTAAGGAACTGGGTATCAAGACTATGGGTGACATGCTCACTATACTAAAGCTAGCCAAGAATCCCCCAGTGACACTCCCATTATCAGCTAATTATGCAAGAACACCAACTGCAAAACTTCCTCAAATCCTGTTTGCAGCGCCATATTGAAGTCAGTCAGACAGTCAACAATTGGTTTGACTGGCCAAGCCTAACATGAAGTTACTAGTTCATTAATGAGCCCACTATAACAGCTTAAATAATTCCTGCCACTGCTGCCAGGAAGAGTCCATTAAGCTGAGGGGGTGTTTGACTGTTCTACTGTCCAATAGTTAACAATCTGTAACAGTCATTTCCAGACTGCAGGTTCAATCCTGGCTAAGGGTGAAAGTAACACAGAATGACAATTATCAGTATTCTACACTGTCATATCTGGGTCATCTAATTTATTGATTTTCCTCAATACATGCACAAAAACTTTATATAAAAAAAAAAGAAAGTTTATTCATCCATTGATTCGATGACAACCACTAAGCCAAAGTTGTCAAGCCCTAGCACCTATATGATTGTCCCGCCCTTAATGTCCTTATGGCAAGCCCCAACCCTTTTTATCATATATATATTTACCAACCCCTCCGCACGAGTAGGATGCGACACAAGGTCAATTTCTTAAGTGGAGTTTAACAGGTTTGAATTCAGAGTTTTCCTTCTCCTAGACCGGTTGCCTAACCAAGGTTAAATAACCCAGTCTGCCCTACTATTTTCCCATAGCTGGAGGGAGAGTAGGATTCATACCTTTCCCAAGGGTATTAGCGCTAAGTGAAATGCAATTACCACGTCCAGGATTTGAACTTGGAGTGACGAGTCCATTTCCCATGACTTTAACCATTACACCACGCGCCCTTCCTTTTTATCATATATGTGCTGGAAGGTGGTGGCTGAGGGTCCTGTTCTGGGTATGGTGTTAAACTCTATTTGATGGTGAAGTTGCAATTCTTGAACTCTGGGGAAATATGGAGTATCCCTTTATCATCATTACTCCCAGATCCACTCTGATCTGAAGTGGTAGTACCTGTTAGGGTACCATTTATGGGTTAAATAGAACAAAATGTGTTGTAAAAATGTGTTTAAAAACCAATTGAGTACCCAATCAGAATGAATAAAACAAAACGTCTTTGGCATAAAAGCTCAGGGCTTGACAGTTGATTTGCTAAGCATGTCCTGGGTATGACATTAAACTATCTGATGGTGAGGTTTCAATTCTGGAGCTCGGGAGAATGTAGAGTACCCCTTCATTACCATTGCTCCCAGGTCCAGACCCAGAGTGGTAGTACCTGTTAAGGTCCCATCTATGGGTTAGATAGAAAAACATGAGTTTTAAAAAAAATTGAGTACCCATCAAGAATGAATAAAACAAAAACGTCTTTGCTAAGCAAATCAACTGTTACATAATTTCATAAGCAGCTTATGATTTATGTGCGTACCTGTAGTTAGAATATTTTGAATAGGGTCCATTAGATTCAGAATGACGGGGTCCAATGAAAAGTTACTCAACAGTTATTGATGGGTAATAACCTTTTTACTTAAATGCACCATTACAAATGCGTGAGAATTAGTTTCAGATGTGAGTCATAACTTGATGAGAGAGAGAGGATATCTCTCAGAGTTCGCAACTCCCCAGTGGTGGTTGAATATGGGCTGAGCTGTGAAATAAAACTTTATCAGAAAACAACCAAGTCTTGTTAATTGATTATTAAAAACAAGAAATGACCAGCCCAACACGGAAAAGAAGAAGAACCAACCCTGAAGAGAAGTCAGCCTGAAGAAGATGGCGGCCAAGTTAGAAGCAGTAAACAGAAGTGTAACAAGAACCATCATCTCATCTCATCTCTCTCTCTCACAGATTATAAACCTGATGTTGAATGAGTATATAACACAAATACAAAGATGATTTGATTTGTTTATAAAGGTGAGAGCTCATCTCAGACCAACTGGACTTTTTCAATGAACTTGTTAGGTCAGTGAAAGATGTTTATTGTGTGTGGGGGAGAGGATTAGGTAAGGGAGAGTCTTTCTGTGATTGGATATACCAATCATGTGAGGAGCCCAGAAGTTTTGGCGCAAAATACCAAAACCACAGATTCCGGACCAGCTCTCAGGTGCACGTCGACCAGAAATTCTCTCCAAGAAATCAATAAGATAACAGATATCCTCTCCATCACACCAGTAAGTCTCTCAAACTTGACTCTATACACAGAAGAACTTTATATTGTTAGTCATTGTTTTATTTGTTCCTTAATAAATTGAACTAAGTTTTAATTCATTTATTTGTTGCTGATAGTATAGCATTTAATTCTGAGACTAACATCAATAAGCTGATAACAGAAGAATGGTGAACCAGAGATTCTCTAAATAGCACTCCTCAGGTTTTGAATTCAGAGGATGGTTGTCTTACAAATGCTAAAGAGCCCAGTCTGCCCTACTATTTACTGATAACTCTGGCAGGCAAACAAAGGAATTCTGTTCGCATCTGACAATGGTTCTTTTCAGTTGATTTACACCATTATCTATGCACACAGAAATGGGAGGTGCGTGTGGGTCTGTGATAAACATCGCCTTCTAATACCTATCTGATAAAAAGGGGTGGGTGTTTGCGATAACAGCAATTTGAAGAATATGGTTGGTACTAAGTGTTTTCAAAACAGTTGATATGCTATAACAAAATTGCCCAAAAAATAAACAATAAAATTGAAAAAAACAAAAATAAAATAAAAAATGAACTAAAAAAAAAATATGAACTGAAAAAAAAATAAAAATAAAAAAAATTAAATAAATAAATAGATGAACTAAAAATAAAAACAATTGGGTTATTTTATGCCAAAAATGTTTTGTTTTATTCATTCTTGATGGGTACTCAATTGTTTTTTTAAACACATTTTGTTCTATTTAACCCATAAATGGGACCCTAACAGGTACTACCACTCCACATCATAGTGGACCTGGGAGTAATGATGATAAAGGGATACTCCATTTTTCCCCAGAACTCAAGAATTACAACTTCACCATCAAATAGAGTTTAACACCATACCCAGAAAAACAGGACCCTCAGCCACCACCTTCCAACACATATATGATAAAAAGGGTTGGGGGCTTGCCATAAGGACGGGACAATCATATAGGTGCTAGGGCTTGACATGATCAGCAGATTTATTGGAGGGGACCTTTCCAACCGCCTCTCTAGCCTAAGTAAGGGCCAGTGTGGAGGGTTGCATATCATGGACTGCTCAGTCACCAGGGTTCCATCCTTAAGCATCATGGGTCGCTGCCCACGGCCAACAGGTGGCTCCATTGGGAAGTGGTCTCTTATCCCTCTGTAGAGTCAGTGTATTCTAAAGCTCCAGCCAACAGGGTTTGAGTGTAATGGATGCATACCTTTCCCAAAGGTATTAGCACAATGTAAAATGCAAACAGCCTAGCCCAGGATTTGAACCTTGTATTTCCTATGACTAACCATAACACCATATGCCTCATAAATCATAATATAGATTTACTGCAAATTTGCCTTGTCAGCCATTGAACTTGATGTTAATTCACCTATTCCTAGAATTTAGGTTTTAATTACAAAGAAGGTTAAGTAGTACTAGTTATAACTAGCACTTCAGAGTTATCTCCCTTGAGAAATTTTAATCAAGAAATTTGCTCATTAAATTAATTTAACACCATAACACTAATAAGTCTTGCAATGGTTTGCTATTTTTACTGTGGGGGGAAATAATAGAAAATTTGATTGTAATAGTTTTGCCAAAATAGAAATAAGAAAAAGAAAACATTCTCTCAATATAGTTCATTTCTATAGATATGAGTAACCTCTCTTTTGGATTTTTATGGCATGTCAACCCTTGTTGGGTTATTTCTCTGAATTTTTTTAGATGATGTTTGATAATTTGTAATATTCAGACTATTGTCCTCTGCACAACATTTCAACCAATGTTCCCTTCGGCTTTCTTCAAGTATTTCTTGTTGAACTCGGCAACCTTTACTTCGAACTTAGGAACCTTCAAGCCATAATCAAGAGCCTTCATAGAACTTCAAATTGAACCCTTTATTCAAGCCATAATCAAGAGCCTTCATAGAACTTCAAATTGAACCCTTTATTCAAGCGATAATCAAGAGCCTTCATAGAACTTCAAATTGAACCCTTTATTCAAGCGATAATCAAGAGCCTTCATAGAACTTCAAATTGAACCCTTTATTCAAGCCATAATCAAGAGCCTTCATAGAACTTCAAATTGAACCCTTTATTCAAGCCATAATCAAGAGCCTTCATGGATCAAAGGAACCCTTTATTCAAGCCATAATCAAGAGCCTTCATAGAACTTCAAATTGAACCCTTTATTCAAGCGATAATCAAGAGCCTTCATAGAACTTCAAATTGAACCCTTTATTCAAGCGATAATCAAGAGCCTTCATAGAACTTCAAATTGAACCCTTTATTCAAGCCATAATCAAGAGCCTTCATAGAACTTCAAATTGAACCCTTTATTCAAGCGATAATCAAGAGCCTTCATAGAACTTCAAATTGAACCCTTTATTCAAGCGATAATCAAGAGCCTTCATAGAACTTCAAATTGAACCCTTTATTCAAGCCATAATCAAAGCCTTCATAGAACTTCAAATTGAACCCTTTATTCAAGCCATAATCAAGAGCCTTCATAGAACTTCAAATTGAACCCTTTATTCAAGCGATAATCAGAGCCTTCATAGAACTTCAAATTGAACCCTTTATTCAAGCGATAATCAAGAGCCTTCATAGAACTTCAAATTGAACCCTTTATTCAAGAATCAAGAGCCTTCATAGAACTTCAAATTGAACCCTTTATTCAAGCCATAATCAAGAGCCTTCATAGAACTTCAAATTGAACCCTTTATTCAAGCCATAATCAAGAGCCTTCATAGAACTTCAAATTGAACCCTTTATTCAATCCATAGAGGTAGACTGTTCTCATTCCATTAATCATGACTGGATACAAGTTTTATGCTATGTTAAGTATTTTATGTTATTTCCATCCATAGTCAAGATTGAACCTGCAACCTACAGATAATTGTTACTTAGAACTGTATTAACTGAATCCCTCTATCCATTGCGCCACATGGCACAATGGATATAAGGGTTTCAGATAATACAGTTCTAAGTGACAATCATCTCTAGGTTGCTGGTTCAATCATGGCCAAGGGCGATAATAACATAAAATACTTAACATAGCTTAACACTTGTATCCGGTTATGGTCAGTAGAATGAGAACAGTCTACGCCCATGGATTGAATAAAGGTGTTACATACCCATACACATACACCCATGTTGGGTACATACACAAGTGTTCTTTTACTGGAGAGAGGGAGAGAGATAGACACAGGTAGATAGAGAGATGCATAACTTATTTCTTTAGCCATTGGTGATCTCTAGTCGTTTCTATTCTTTCTCTATGACTTTTATTTCTCTGTTCTTGCTGGTTGGTCGTCCTTGATTCATTTCTTCTTCTAGGTCAGTCTTGTTGTCAAGACATTCATCAACCACAAAACCATATTATTTATGTAAACTTTTATTTACTTAACTAAACATATTTCTCTAAATACAGCGCGTGTGTGCAGGTGAGCCCCAGCTAAAGCAGATATGCCTTCTCTGCCTGACGTCCAAACTGGAACTAACGGGTTAACTTGGTCCCATGTGACTTCACGTACTTTGCGGGCTTTCTGTAATATTCCATGGAAAGTCCCGCCCGTGATATGAAAAGGGGCCATCCCTTCAGAAATACAGGGGGTTGACAATAATCTATGCATAGATTATGTAACAAAGGGTTCAGTTTAAAGTTCCATGGAGGCTCCCAATTACAACGTGAAGGCTTTTCAGTTCGACAAGAAACACCTTGTTAGGTTATTTTATGCTGAAGACGTTTTGTACAATTCCTTCTTGATGGGTATTGAAAATTCTTTTTTTAAACTTAATTTTTAAAAAACACATTTTCTTCTATTTAAGCCATAAGTGGGATCCTAACAGGTACTACCACTCTGGGGCAGGGTGGACCAGGGAGTAATGGTAATGATGATGTACTCCACACTTCCTACAGCTCCAAATTGCAACTTCACCATTAGATGCAGTTTATTAGCTAATGTGCTGGACATTATCATAGCGAATTCAAACTCCATTTATGCTATTACATTCACTTTCAGACTAATACACTTGGGAAAGGTATGAACTCCCTTATCAACCCCCAACTATGGATTAAATCTTCTACAAGTATGGTGATACAGGGTAACCCTGCTAGTTTACAATAAGGCCAAGGATGATAACACTATTGAAGGTAAGAATGATTATAAAAGTTATTAAACAAAAAATTGTTTACTAGAAAAAAAATTATTAAAAAACTAATAAAAATGAATAATAAAACATCCATTTCAATCTCCTCATCCTGAGCCCAACTATGGATCAAATAGTACCACTACTATTCTTCTACAAGGATGGCTTTGGTATTAAATAACCTATGCAGGTTGATATGCCAGCAAACAAATACATCAATCAGCTCTGTGCGGATTCTAGATGCTGTGTGAAGTACCTGTGAGGAGTGATGACCGATAAAGACAGTTGGTGAGAGAGTCATGGGTATCCGTGCTGTCAGAATGATTATATATATTATTTAATTACAATGAATTCCTCTATATTTATATATCTATATTTCCTTGCTCGGCATGAGCATCTGGATGCATTACCACCATGTTGGGAAGCCGTGGCCCTGGGGGTAACCACGTCCTTTGTTGATTGTGGATGCAACTACAAGACACAAGGTTATGCAGTTGCATGTTAGACACTGACAACTTGATTTGGTGAGTTTTATGTGTGGTTTGGGCCGGTGGCTTAGAGGTAGAGTCTCTGGCTCTGTATTCGCTGGTTTGATCTAATATAGGTTGAAACAGCTGTCCAGTGTTCTGCACATCACACACGATATTTGCTCAATTTGCTTGTCATGGTGATTATGTGTGTGTGTATATATATATATATATATATATATATATATATACACACACACACACACACACACACACACACAGATAGACAAATGGTGATAGGTACACATCCTATGTCCCGGGTGCATAAAAATCTAAAAGGACGCAGTAAAATCATATTCATGTGTCACAGGGATGCACTGAGAAACACAAATTTTCTAATAAAAAATCCCAATACATTGCACACAACCAACCTGTAACAGTTCAGGGATGCGAGTTCTCTGCTAATTGTCAGAAAGTAGTTACCTATTTTTTTTAACAGAAAATTTCCCCTGCCAACATCATGAATGGATTTCTGGCCTTGTGCATAACTAAATGTAAATACTCCTGCATTTTTTTTTGGTGGGGGAGGGTCTCTTTTCTTCCCTCACAATTTCAAGCTAACTGTAAATACATTTCAATATTTTCTTAGAAATGAATTACACTGTATGGGGTATGAGGTAGTGGTTAGATGGCTTTAGTTGTTTCATGAAAAAAAAAAAAAAAAAAAAAAACCCTCTTTCCCCACTTCAAAATTAAAACCCTAAAATTTATTAAGAAACTTTAGGTTGGACACCTCAAATTTCCAGGGACCCATTTGAACCAAATCTGTGCATCCTAGGATGCACTCAATTAAAAAGCGATCAGCATCACTAATATATATATATATATATATATATATATATATTATATATAATATAAATAAATGTGTGTCAAAACATACCTTGCATTCTTAAAAAATAAAAAATAAAATTTAAAAAAATAACATTCTATTCATTAATTTTTTCAGAATACGAGGTGTGTCAAAAAAGTACCAAGTTTAAAGCTATATTTACCAAGATAGAAATGAAGAATGAATGAAACGTTATTTTTTTCAGAATACAAGGTGTGTCAAAAAGTACAAAAAATCTTGATACTTTTTTGACACATTTTTTCTGTGTGTGTATATATATATATATATATATATATATATAATGTGCCTGTGATGCAAAAACAACTTATGTAGTATGTAAGAATATTTTCTGGTGTACAAAGAAATAGGTGGGTAGAATTTCTTGCTTAAGGCTTAGATTGCTTCTCGGCACATTTTCATAAAGATTCATTTTTTTTTTTTTTTTTTTTAAATTTTTTTTAGATAAAATAAAAAGGAAGCCAATTTGTTTACAAAATGATCATTGCAATCAATTAAAAAAAAAAGTAAATGAAAGAATAGTGAAGGTCATTGATAAATTAGAGTTTGAAATATGTTATTGATTTTTTAGTGTTTGTGAGGTCACACCAGATGAAGGGGGAGAAGGGAGAAAAGGGGGTGAGAAGGAGAAAAGGTGTGAAAGAAGAAAAAGGATTGAATTAGGGAAGAAGAAGAGAAGAGAAAAATCCAAGTAAGTATTAATGGAGGAAGGAATGAAAAAAGAGAAAGAGTAGATGAAAGAGAAAAGAGAAATGGATGATGGGAAAAGTTATTTGAGAAAAGAATAGAATGGTAAAGAAATAGCTACAGAGTCAGCTTAGTGAGCACAGTGAGAATCAAACTCACTAGTAATGGTCTGCTATCCTAGCAACATATGAGAGAGAGAGAGAGATGCACAAATCTTGAGAGAGAGAGAGAGATGCACAAATCTTGAGAGAGAGAGAGAGAGAGAGATGCACAAATCTTGAGAGAGAGAGAGAGAGAGAGATGCACAAATCTTGAGAGAGAGAGAGAGAGAGATGCACAAATCTGAGAGAGAGAGAGAGAGAGAGAGATGCACAAATCTGGAGAGAGAGAGAGAGATGCACAAATCTGGGGGGGAGAGAGACTGGAGGGAGAGGGGAGAGAGAGAGACTCATAGAGGGAAAGAATGTTGTTTACCTGAAATTATTATTATTTTTAAAAAAGTTATTGCGTCTCGACTCATCACTTTGGGAAGCTGCAAACGCACTTTGTATCCAATGGATTGGTAACGTCTGAAGAAAATTCTTTTTTGGTGCCGAAAGTTAAGCCATCGGCGAAAGTAAAATTTCATTTTTTTACCATTTTATTTGATTTATGAATCCCCAACACTACGACCAATGAGACCAAAAAGTTAAGGGTGTTTTAGGTTCCTATACGTGGTGTTTAATTCTTTGGCTACTATAAACCGTTCACGGCGGCTCTCCCACTACACCCGAGCAAAGTACAAAAACCGATGGTTAGTTCATTATAATAGAACAGAAGGACTCAGATTACAATAATAAACAGAGTTTGACAAAACGCAAAAAGAATAATCGTTCGTAATAATTTTCAAATATATAAAAAAAAATCACGAAAATGGTGCGTTTTTAATCATGCATTTCTCGATAGATTAAATAAATCTTGATCACTGACAAAAATACTGTCTCCAACATGCCACCTTCCAGACGTTTAAAATTTATTATTTTTTAAGTGAATTGAATCAGAGAAAATACTTTTTGCATCAATTTAAAGAAAACTATGAAAAGAGAAAACTCGGTACAAAAAGAAAATAATTTTTAAATGTTCCAATATTTCTTTTCGGATGTTGAAATTTATTTTTAAAATTTTTTCATGTGATCTTCTGGATTTAGTCTTTTTAGAAATGTAAAATTATTTTTATTCAAATGATCAAAAGGCGTAACCCCCCACCCCCTACAAGCATAATTGATAGAAACATTTTTGAATTTTTTTTTTTTTTTTAAATAAAAAAAAAGCTATTTATATTAAAATTATGTCATTAATGAATAAAGTGCTGAAAATTTCATTAAAATTGGACAATTCCCTGATTTTTGGTTCTTTTTTTTAGAATTAAGAAATTAAAAAAAAATTTTTTACCTACCTTTTTTTCCAAAGTGTTCATACCTATTTTTAAAACTACGAAAAGAAAGAAAAAAAAAAACAAAAAAAAAAACACACTACAAAAATTATTCTGAGTTTTAAGAAAATACCGTTTTTCGTGTGTTGAATTTTTTTTTTATTCAAATGAACAAAAGGTTGACCTCCCTCCCACAATCATAATGTATAAAAAAAATTTTTTATAAAATAAGTTATTCATTATAAAAAGAATAAGTCATTAATGAATAAAATGTTGAAAATTTCAGTAAAATTAGATACTTCCCGGATTTTGTTAATTGTTTTGAAATTAAAAAAAAAAATTTTTTTTAATTATTACCTTCCTTTCATTTTTTTTTGTTTACATATACCTAGTGATATAAAATTAAAAATCCTAAAAATAAAAACACGCAAATCTAATATGGCCGAATAGCAACATTACCTGTCGGAAAAAAAAACAAGAAAGAAACGAAAACTCAAAATGGAGAACTTACCTTTCTGTCATCTAACACGAAAAGTTAAAAACATAAATAATACCTGCAATTCAATTAATTAAAATAAAGAAACTCGTTTTCAACAGTAAATAATAATAAATAATAATAATAGCAGTCTACTTACCTGGCACTGCGTTGACATATCTCTTTGAAGAGAAAATCCTTGACTTCCGGTCAATCAGTGGTTCCCATCGAATCACAACTAGACCGGAAGTAGAATGACTAGAGTAAAGCAACAATTAGCCTCTTCAGTACTTTAAACGATGACCACTTAGTACAAGTAAGTATTATGCGATAAACTAAGCAAACCTTAGTAACAAGCAATAAAAAAGTCCTTTTCTAGAAAACTTATTTATGCAAATAATGTTTATACAATACAAAATGTGAAACAAGACCCCCCCCCCTTAAAAAAGAAGGAGGAATCTTAATTTAAACTGATCACCCTTACTGACCTAATCACATTTCAATTTCCCTTTCACCATAACCTCACGTTTATTTTTTTTGTGGGTAAGTCAGTGATACTTTTAAATTGAATACTTTTTTTTACACAGAACATCCACAGGAGGAGTGGGGGAAAAGATCTCAAAGTAGTTTTTGACTAACGAAAAGAGAGCTCTATTGGTTTTGAATTCAGAGTTTTCCTTCTCCTAGAGTGGTTGCCATACCAAGGTTAACTCTTTGCCTACCAAATTTACCACACGGCTGTATCGCATTTTCTGGGTATTTTTTTACCTGTATGATGGGATATTTCAAAGTTCACCATCTATTCATCACAGAACTCATTCTATTTAAATAAAGTCCTATTATTATTGTAATGTCAGTCCTTCTGCTCAACTATAATGAACTAGGATAGGTAGTGGTGAAGAGCCTTTGTGAACGATTTAAAGTAGGCAAAGAGTTAAAGAGCCCACTCAGCCCTACTATTTGCCAATAACTGGAGGGAGAATAGTAGGATTCATACATTTCCCAAGGGTATTAACGCTATGCGAAATGCAAACAGCCTCATCCAGGATTTGAACTTGCCTCACCATGTCAATTTCTTACAACAATAACCATCAACACACACACATCTCCAATTTAATGTTTAAGAGTTTAATTGAATAAGCTCCCATGGATACTTACACATGGAAACACCAGTGTAGGCTGATCAGCAAAAAAAAAAACTGTCTGTATATGGATTCATACATTTTCCAAGGGTATCAATGCTATGCGAAATGCAGGCAGCCGTGTCCAGGATTTGAACTCGTTTCGTTGTGTCCATTTCCTAATAATCATTTGTTTGCACACAGTTATGATACGGAATATTCTTATCTAATACAGCAAAGAAATTGCACACACTTGTATGATTTCAAGTGCTCCTATTTGACACTGATAATTATAATCTCCCTGCTAAGATGAAGCGATAAATCTTCTAAGCTGACACGGTACTACTGAATGGCTACACCACTTGAACTTTTGTTACATAATTATCAGATTCCTAATACTTATGTACAGTAGTGTAGAAACCAAAATGGCTGTTATAAGTTCAGCCGGCGGCCTTGAAGGATTAAATGACAAGGCTTGACCTCAATCCTGATCCTCCTTCCGGTGGTTACCGTGAGAATCGGTGGAGAAGGCCCTCTTCCGGTTTAGATTAGAAAGAGATTTTTTACTCAGATCGGCCAAAACCAAGACGGTGTTAAGTCGTGTTATGCACGCTGCCGACTCAATCTGCGCAGGTAGTCTGGTGGGGATTTCGGAATAAAATATGATCTAAGTTAAATCGAAGTCTTGTGTTATTGTCTAAAAACTACCAATGACACAGGGCTTCTGATAAAGAGAAATCCCCAAGGGAAGACCAGACACGAAGTCCCCAAGACGAAGTCCAGACGCTAGAAGAAACGCTAGAAGAATAGAAGTAAGAAAGGAAAACGAGTATACAACACTTTAACGAAACGATTGGGAAAAAGCTAGATAGAAACTACACAAGAATGCTGCGTGTTGTTATGAATAAATCCTGGAATTAGAACCCTACACGAAACCAACTGCTCGGCCACTTATCTCTCATCACTCAAACCATCCAAGTAAAACGAACAAGACATGCTGGACACTGCTGGAGAGGCAAGGGCGAACATGGACACATCAGTGTTGGCTAACCAGCAAAACTTACATACAACAGCTATGTGTAGACACTAGATGCCGTGCTGAGGACTTGCCATAAACAATGAGAGAGAGAGAGAGAGAGAGAGAGAGAGAGAGAGAGAGAGAGAGAATGATGGGAATCCGCGCTATCAGCATGACGATGATGATGATGATATCATTGGATATTCTAATGCTAATAGTGAAACTTGGTAAGTGGGAATGCGACTAAATATCCCCCCCCCCAGCACCAACCACAACAATAACCCCCATAGGCTCTGAAGACTTGGTAACAAGTCCGTTTTTTTGTCATCCACATAATCATGGGGAGAAGGGGGAAATTTGCCTTTCTTGTCTGCTTGGTGAGAGAGAGAGAGATAGAGAAAGAGAAGGGGGGATTTCTCTCTTGTCTGATTGACGACAGAGAGAGAGAGAGAGAGAGAGAAGGGGAAATTTGCCTTTCTTGTCTGCTTGGTGAGAGAGAGATAGAGAAAGAGAAGGGGGATTTCTCTCTTGTCTGATTGACGACATAGAGAGAGAGAGAGACAGACAGACAGACAGAGAGAAGGGGGAAATTTGCCTTTCTTGTCTGCTTGGTGAGAGAAGAGAGAATAGAGAAGGGGGGATTTCCCTCTTGTCTGCTTGACGAGGGAGAGAGAGAGAGGGGGTTTCCCTTTCATGTCTGCTTGGCGAGAGAGAGAGAGAGAGAGAGAGAGAGAGAGAGGGGGGGGGGGAATTTGCCTTTCTTGTCTGCTTGGTAAGAGAGAGAGAGAGATAGAGAATGGGGGATTTCCCTCTTGTCTGCTTGACAAGAGAGAGAGAGAGAGAGAGAGAGAGGGGGGTATTTCCCTTTCATGTCTGCTTGGCGAGAGAGAGGGGTCCTTTTCTTGTCTGCTTGGCAAGAGAGAGAGAGAGAGAGAGAGGGGGGGGTCCCTTTCTTGTCTGCTTGACGAGAGAGTGAGAAGTGGGGGTGAAATACGAAGATGTACGAATGACATGTAATAAAATTGAATTAACAAAAACAAACGTTTGCAGTAATAAACAGAGACTTATTGTACAAGATGTGACAAACGCCAAAAAGGAATATTCGTGATATTAAATCAGGGACCCTAAAGCCAAAGACTCAAAAGGGTCATTACGTCCTCAGAGAGATGCACAGCGGGCCAAAAGTTAGAGGGCGGTTATAATGTTAATCTACAATACAGTTGTTAGGTTGCTGTTAATTTTTTCATCAAGATGAATACGCATTTGATAATAAATAGGATATATACGTCCAAATTGTCAGCCAGGGTTGTAAAATACACAGACTGCCCCCCCCCCCGCAGAGGGGTAAGACCCCACCCATAATAGGGCCATCTGTTGGTCGTAGGTGACATGCAACACTCCACTTTGGTCCTTACTTGGGCTAGACAGGTGGTCGGAGACCCAACCCCTGATCAATTAGTTGGTCACGTCAAGCCCTAGCACCTATATGATTGTCCCAACCGTATTGCCCTTATGGGTTATATATGTGCTAGAAGTGGCTGAAGGTCTTAGGTGTCCTGTGTATGACGCTAGACTGCATCTAGTGGTGAAGTTCAAATTCGGAGCTCTGGGGAGTGTGGAGTAGCTCTTCATCGCCATTACTCTTAGGTCTACTCTGACCCGGAGTGGTAATAACAGT
Organism: Doryteuthis pealeii; assembly: GCA_023376005.1. Classification (NCBI taxonomy): domain Eukaryota; kingdom Metazoa; phylum Mollusca; class Cephalopoda; order Myopsida; family Loliginidae; genus Doryteuthis; species Doryteuthis pealeii. The sequence goes on from CM042165.1 coordinate 83,911,204, forward strand.
TAGGGTTCCATTTATGGGTTAAATAGATAAAAATTGATTTAAAAAGTTGAGTTTAAAAAAAGAAAAAAGTAACTCAATAAATAAAACAAAACGTATTCGCTCAATTTTTGAGATATTTAAATTATTTTTGTATTATTTGTATGTTATATAGATAACAATAAAGACGAGGACAATAGTCCGAATAATGCAAATAATACAAAACGTCTTCGACATAGAATAACCCTTTATTTTATGCCGTAAAACCAAACCAACTAACCAATAATATATAGGGGGACAAATTTTTCGTAATTTCGTGTTTTTTTTCTTCTTCATTTTAATGTATTTCCTCATGTTCTGTTGTGCGAGTTAATTTTCAATATAATAAGCGTGTTCCTAAATCTCCTGTCCGTTATCATCCTGCAACACCATTTGGTTAAAAATGAGACCGTCCAAATTGTTCAAGATGGAAATTTAAACCTGGTAAACTCCGCATAAAAATTGACCTTGTGTCGCATCCTGTTCGTGTGGAAGAATTGGTAAATACATACATGTTTCTACTTTTCAACTTTTCAACTTGAAAGTGAAAGTGACTGACATATTAGAATACATTATATACTTCTCTGGACTGAAAAATGGTCAGGTGCGAGGGAGGATTTACCAAATTTTAGGAAAATATTAGTCTCGAAAATTGATCTGCAGAGGGATATTTTTGAGACTTGGGAACCTCGCATGGTGAAATGGTTTACAAGCTAGATTCACAGACCATTGTTGTGAGTTCGATCCTCACGCCCCATACTTCTGGCCTTGTGCCATATCTAAGCTAAGCTTGGTAAATAAGTATATTAAGTGGAAGTTCCTTCATATACATTGTTCAACTGAATATATAATCGACACGTAATTTTATTATTTGATCAAGGAAGATTGATTGATTTTAACGGTATGTGTAACCGTCTAGGGTTATTTTATTCCAAAAAGTTAGGGAATAGTGTAAATTGTAAATTTATATTCGTATTTTTCGTGTAGTTTCTCAACAGTTTCTAACACATGGTTATACATCAAGTATTCCTATTGAATACAAATAACGGCATGTCAAATCATTTGGGGTTATTTTATGCTTAGAGGTTAGGGAATAATGTAAATTGTACATTTATATTCACATTTTTTGTGTAGTTTCTCAAGAGTTTGTAACACACGGTTATATGCCATCAAGTATTCCTACTGAATACAAATAATATTTTAAAATAATGACGTACTCATTGGCATTGATAAGCACAGGGATCTGTGTGGTAAAGTGAGGAGCTAATGGTAGGTGTGGTGCTCCACCTCAGATGGCAAAACTATCTCCTTGGTCTAGCGCTAGTGAAGACTCCCTTGCCGTCTGGCTGATACCGACATTAGGTCATCCCGACAACTTTACTTACTTACTTACCAGCTCAGGATAAAACTATCTTGGGCTAGACGGGCGGTCGGAGAGGCCCCCTCCGATCAATCGGCTGGTCACGTCAAGCCCTAGCACCTATATGATTTTCCCAACCCTATTGCCCTTATGGCAAGCCCCAACCCCTTTTTATCATATGGGTGCTAGAAGGCGGTGGCTGTGGGTCTACATGTCCTGGGAATGACGTTAAACTCTATCTGATGGTGAGGTTCCAGTTTTGGAGGTTTGGGGAATGTGGAGCACCCCATTCACCACCATTGCTCCCTGGTCCACTCTGACCCGGAGTGGTAGTACCTGTTAGGGTCGCATTTATGGGTTAAATAGAAAAATGTATTCATAAAAAAATTGTATTATCCATTAAGAATTGATTCATTTCAAAACTTTATCGGCATTAAATGACCCACTGAGGTTGATATGCCGTAAAACAAAAAACAAACAAACAAATCAGGATAAAACCTCGGAGCTTTCAGTCTCCCATCCAATGCTCTGCCAATGTACCAATCCCACAAGTGAGGGTCATATCCTTGTAGGTAAGGCAAAACCAATTATGCAAGGAATGATCAATATTTATTCTTTTCTCTGCTGCGTCCAATGCTAAACAGCGACGGGGGAAAACGAAGAGAGAAAAAAAAAGACGTCATTTCGGGGGGGGGGGTCTGCTTTGCACAGAGCTCTCTTTATTAAGACATGCACAGTTGTGGTAAATAGATACAAAATTGTAGACCTGGCTAAGAAAAAAAGACATAAACAAAAAAACTAAAAAAAAAAAAAACCTTGCAGTGGAACAAAATGGCTGCCAATAGCAAGGCGGGAAAAAATCAATAAGTGCCAGTGAAATTCCTTATCACTCGTGGCAGCCATCATGACTACGACGGCAAGATAAGGTAAGTTGAAACATGGGAACGATCTTATTTCAAGAAACTTATGCCTTCACATTGAATATTGATGGTAAATTTCAGGAAATGAAATCTCACAGGAAAGATATAAAGGACAATTCATTTTATGTTATAATACTAGTGTACTTACCCAACTCCTTCACTACGAGCAGGATGCAACACAAGGTTCATTTTCAAACGGAGTATAAACTAACAATTGAATTCAGAATTTTCAAGTAGAGTACTGTTACGATTTTATGGGCAATCCTTTAGGCTTCAAGCAAGAGTACTTGTCCAGCGGAGATCCTTAGTAAAGAATCCTTTGGTTGTTCCTTGGTGCTCCTCAATATTGCAAGTCCTTTGTCAATGACTGCAAATTGACGTCTCTCAGTATCAGTGATTAAGTAGTCAACCAGCCACACATTCAGGCTGTTGATTGGCTGAGGTTTGAACCACGTGACATCGCTTAGTCTATAAATTTAAGAGGTGTATTGTAGCACGGCTTATATACTCAAAATAATCCAACAAATATAACTGGTTTGAATTCAGAATTTTCCTTCTCCTAGACAGTTGTCAATCTAGAGAAGGATTGATTCTGTCAGGCTATTTCTGCCCAAAACACGTTACATGAGTATATATATATATATATATATATATATATATATATCTATATATATGTATGTATATTTACACAACCCATATGTACAAACAGGATGGGACACAAGGTCAATTTATTAAGCAGAGTTCAACAGGTTTGAATTAAGAGTTTTCATTCTCCTAGACTGGTTACCTAATCAACGTTAAAGAGCCGAGCCTGACCTTCTATTTACCTATAGCTGGAGGAAGAGTAGTTGGATTCATACCTTTCCCAAGGGTATTAGCTCTAGGTGAAATGCAAACAGCCTTGTTCATAAAGATATATAACATCCAAGATGAAAACAATAGTTCAAATCATAGAATAGACTGGTCTCTAACCTTGGCATGGCAACCCGTCTTGGAGAAGGAAAACTGAATTCAAACCAGTTGTAGACTTTGAGAGGGTTAAACTCTACCTGGCTATTCATGCTCAAAACACACAACATGCATAGTGCCTCCAGCTTTGAATAAATAGTAGGGCAGACTGGGCACTTTAACTTTGGTATGGCAACCAGGAAAAGGAAAACTGAATTCAAGCCAATTGTAGATATGTAGAGGGATTGATTCTGCCCGACTATTCCTTCCCAAAACACATTACATTAGTAGTGCACTCAGCTATGAGTAAATAGTAGGGCAGATTGGACTCTTTTAACCTTGCTATTGTGCTGATTCACACCGCAAGTGTAAGGCAGATAGTGTTGTATACTCTCTTTACTTCTATTATTCTTCTGCTCATCTTTGGTATCTTACGTTCTTCTTCTAGCGTCTGGACTTTGTCTTGGGGACTTTGTGTCTGGTCTTCCATTGGGGATTTCTCTTTATCAGAAGCCCTGTGTCATTGGTAGTTTTTAGATAATAACACAAGACTTCGATTTAACTTAGATCATATTTTATTCCGAAATCCCCACCAGACTACCTGCGCAGATTGAGTCGGCCGTGCGCTTAACACGACTTACCACCTTCATGGTTTGGCCGATCTGAACTAAAACTCTCTTTCTAATCTAAACCGGAAGAGGGTCTTCTCCACCGATTCTCACGGTATCCACTGGAAGGAGGATCAGGACTGAGGTCAAGCCTTGTCACTCAATCCTTCAAGGCCGCCGGCTGAACTTATAACAGCCATTTTGGTTTCTACACTACTGTAAATAAGTGTTAGGTTACTAACAATTATGTAACAATAGGAGTTAAAAATAGAAAATACATGAACACAACATGGAATTTCAAATATCAGGAATTAATACATTTACACAAACAAGAAATTACGCTTGAAATACTTGCAAACGAAGGTTTTATCTGCGAGAATGATAATTATATAAATATAATCATCATCATCATGTCGCGCATACAGCACGGGTATCCATGACAATCTCTCACCAACCTTTCCTATCATTCCTTTTCCCAGGGAGGTCCTCTGCTGTGGCTCCATTTTAGTCTTCATTGCAATCTACAATTTAATTTTTTTTCTTCTTTGCCCTTTTAACGTGTTTCACATGGACCAGTCCATTATAACTTTTCTTTGCCCTTTTACCATATTTCACATGGACCAGTCCATTATTACATTTAGTTTATAACAGGAGTCAGACCAGACAAATATAAAACCATATATGGGAATTGCATTTCACTTTGTGCCAATGCCCTTGGGAAAGGTATGAATCCATCTCTTCCCTCCCCCTAGATATGTGTAAATAGTTTGGTAGACTGGGTTCTTTAGCCTAGGAGAAGGAAAACTGAATTAAAATCAGCTACACTCCACTTAAAAGTTGACCTTGTGTCACATCCTGCTCATGGTAGATGAGTTGGGTAAATGCATATGTACATGGGAATTATATCAATTTGTTTTTTTTTGGAGGCTCATGATGTAATGGTTACCGCCATAGAGGGTAAACTCATCGAACCAAGTTCAAATCCTGGATGAGGTTGTTTGCATTTCCCATAGCCTAATACCATTGAGAAAGGTATGGATGCAACTATTCTCCCACCAGCTATGGGTAAATAGTAGGGCAGACTGAGCACTTTAACCTTTGTTAAAGATATACATATATAGCTTATCCCGTAGCGCTAATATCATTGGGAAGGGTATGAATCCAACTACTCTCTCGATCTATGGGTAAATAGTAGGGCAGAATGAGCTATTTAACCATGACTAGGTAACCAGTCTATTGTAGTCAGTAAGTCTACTGTTGGTTTGAATAACAGCAGCTAAGTACCACTTAAGCAAAGTCCAAGACAGTTGGTATATAGAGAAATCCAGAATGACCCATTCATCGATTTGGGTCATTCCATTCCTTGAGTTCTGATTGGCTGATTGGCTGCTTGACTGCTTGATTTGAATGACATTGTGGAGTCTTATATATATCCTATCATTCTGCAGTAGACTTTGTGACTATTCGGGTTTGTATTTAAGTTACAATCGTTTGTTGACTTGTCTTCCCAGTTCGACGGTAATTGGAACTTTAATTATTCTTCACAGTCTAGGAGAAAGAAAACTGAATTCAAATCTTTTAAAACTCCATTTAGAAACTGACCTTGTGTTACATCCTGCTCATGCGGAGGGGTTGATAAATATATGTATCAAATTTTTTTCTTAGTTACCTGACAGACCCTGTAACCACTTGAAAACATGACCATTTACCAAACCATTAATGATTAAAACAGATGGAGAAACTTTTATAATAATTTCTATTTTTACATAAAAATTACTCAACCCAATACAAAACAATGTTTTTAACAATTTGTTTTACCATTTATTAACCTTTACAGTGAATTCATCTCTTATTATAATGGAGATTGTGTGTTTTTCTGTCTGTAACCAAAACTATATCACTACTCAAGTCACATTTCCCTTAGTTATTTATGTCACATTCTCCATGATTTTATTTTTATCTAAACCTCATTTATTAATACAGTTGAACATATCTACATACTAATAACATGGAATTGTATTTATATATACAATTAAATAGTGGTTTACTGTGTGAACGGGAAGACTAATTTGCATATTGATATTAAAAATTTGATTTTAATAGATATGTGCTTAGTATTATTGATTTCTAATTGTTTGGTTTTATATTAATGACTATGAGCAAAAATCTCAGGGATAAATCTTTAAAAAAATCCATTAACAAGAAGAAATAACTGTAATTTTATTCTTTACTTCCTATTTTAACTAAATAATTAAATTCAGGAAAATTTAGCAATGAAAGACGAGAGTGATGGAAGAGTAATTTTAAATTGTTCTATTTTTCAATTATACCCATCTCTGTTTCAAATCTTTTTATCTGCATTCTTATTTAGTTTCATTAGCTTTTCTAAACTTAAATACTTGCCCCCAGAGGGAGCATATATTTGCTAGTGTTTTTTAATGGAGACTCTCCAGAGACTAGAAAACAAATATTAGTCAAAGTAATAAGCAGAGGACAAAAGGAAGACAAGGTGCAAATTTCAAACAGGAGATGTTAATTAATTAATACTATTTGGCAGTTAACTGTAAAATATAAAAAATATTAATTTAAGCATAAATTAAAAAAAAAAAAAGATTTATTTTAATTAAGTAATTTCCTTTGGCATGTGTTAATATAAAAATAAATGAAGTCAACTATGTTAAACTTTGATATTTTTTGCTGGTAATATAGCGTTGGGGAAACCCAGATTGGGAACCCTGCTGCTATGAATGGGTTATCAGTGAATATTGGTTCAGATTTTTTTTTAATTTATTATTATAATATTTTATTTATATATATATATATATATATTTTTTGTTTTCGTTTCTTCTGCTAATGCCGTCTCCGGTTTAAAGACGTGCCTTTGCTGCTTTAATTAAAAGCCTTTAATGCCCCTGGGGGAAAAGCATCAATCCAAAAATCAGGACTGCTCCCCTTTGACAGACACACACGTACGCCCACACACACACACACAAGCAGAGAACTTGGCTCACCTGAAGGAAGTAGAGGATCGAACAATAAGTTAATTACCTGTTTTTGAATGAAATAAAAATACCCATAGCAAAAATCATTAAAAATGGTTTTATATGCCAAATAAGGCAGAATGAAAGAAAGAAAGAAAGAAAAGAAAGAAAGAAAGAAAGAAGAAAGAAAGAAAGAAAAGAAAGAAAAATGTATTCTTTTGCTTACATCTACTTACATATAAGACATAATTAGACTTTATCTTTTATATATATATATATATATATATTATATTATATATATATATATAATATATAAAGTTGGTAGTGTCTGTGTGTGTGCATATATTATGCTAAATTGTGATGTCAAAATAACTTTTTTTTCAAATAAGATATTGTTTACTTACGTCTAATAGAATCTCTCTTATATCTTAATGAACTGTAGAGACATAGTATAATGGTTACCATCGTATGAAACGGACGAGTTCAAATCCTGGATGAGGCTGTTTGCATTTCACATAGTGCTAATACCCCAGTGAAAACTATTGTTGTATACTAGAACAGAGAATGTTTCGCTAAACTAGTAGATCCAAATAATGGTTCATGCTGACAATAAAGTACGAAGAGGAGTAAAAATTAATGCCATTTTATTAAAGACAGGAACATGTATTATACATCAAAATGAAGCTGGTCCTCTGTGGATCACATCTCTACTTCTCAACATAGTCACCGTTTCTCTCAATAGCAAAGTTCCACATTCAAATGAGAGCATGTATCCCTGCCCCATAAAATTCTGTTGACTGTTCTTTGAGCCACTTCTTCACTACAGATTTTACTTCCTCATCGTTGGAATAATGTTTGCCTCCCAAACCCTCTTTCATGGGGCTGAAGAGATGATAGTCTAAAGGTGCTAAATCTGGTAAGTATAGAGGATGTGGTAAAGTTGTCCACCTGAAAGAGGCGATTTTCTCCCTTGTCTTGATGATGTAGTTTTTTGTTGGCAAACCCAAACTGGTGTGTCCATATGTAGGTAACCATAGAATAACATCACTTATGAATTTATCCCTGCTTCTCTAGCAGTGTTCATCATGTCTTCTTCATCTCAATCGGATGGTTTGTGTGATAGGAGGTAAGTGGCCATACAGCTGCTCTTTTGTGAGGTGCTGCTTCCAGGATTTGTTGAAGACTGTATGCATCCTTGTACAGTTTCCATCCAGCTTTTTCTCCAAGCATTTCATTAGAGTCTAAGTGGTGCAGCTATACAGTAGCAATGACATGGCTTTTGATTAGAAAAGAATATTTGAAGAATTGATTTATAACTGAATGATAACCATAAAGGGCTTAGTACAAAATTCTCAGGATACCAAAGAAAACCTGAAGAACGCCTGAGAATACAACAAACAAAAAATTGTGACTATAACAACCTGAATGTACTAGTATATAATAATGTTTTAACTTTTAAATTATTCCACATTCTTTTGATCTGTTTCTAGAAAATATTTGAAATTGAAACAGAAGGAGTTAAAAGGTAATTTGGATATGAAAACTCAGCAAATAAAAATTTGGTAAATAGATGTGGTAAAGTTGTCCACCTGAATAAGGCGATTTTCTCCCTTGTCCTGATGCTTGTGTGTGGTCGAGCATTGTCATACAGAAGGAGGGTATTGTCGATTGGCAAGTTGGGTCTTCATCATCAGATTCTTGCTCTAAGCCTCGTTAGGGTCTCAATGTAGGTGTTTAGTTTTATAAAAAAAAACTTCACATGAAATAAAGAAATTGGCATTACTTTTTTGGAGTGCTAAGTAGAAGAAATTTAGAACTTAAATTAATCGTAAACTGGTGTGTCCATGTGTAGATGTCCACAGGAGAATATCACTAATATCCTTGCTAAACACTGCTGGAAAAAACATGTCTTCTTCATCTTATAACAACTGGGGGGAAATGCTCCTGTTCTCATAATGCATTAGGTTACCAAAAAAGAGAGTAACCCAACACAGAATATTTGGTAGGAAAATAAAGTCAAGTCAATTAATACTATATAACATTTAATTCAACAAAAACTCATGGAAGTAATAAGTTTCTATCATAAACATATAAACAAGTCCCCATGTGTTCGAGGAAAACATAGAAATGTCTAAATACAAAGACTCCTTGACTATAATTGGGGTATATGATGAAAAAGATTGTCACTTACTGTTTGTAACTAGGGTTATGTGGCAAACCTCTATGATGATAGAGTATAAAGGGGACCATGTAAAGACACAAGTATAATTCTTTATCTGAGTGCAAATCCCACCCCCCAAGTCCAAATAGACAGAGGCACAACTTGGTCTAGTTTATATCTAGAGAGTCACTTTCACAGGACTGCCTTTAAATAGCTAGGTCGCAACGCCTCCTAACAACAGACTGTAGCAACAAGGAAGGATAATCCTTCATCAATGTCAACCACAACCAAACAAGGGGAGATAATCGCTACAATCTTATTTGGATGGTTTTTGTGATAGGAGGCAAGTAGCCATACAGCTACATTTTTTTCTGGTGTTGCTTCCAGGATTTGTTCAAGACAGCATGCAGCATCCTTGAGTAGTTCCCATCTGTTTTTTCCGCTTTGCGTTTTATTAGGGTCCAAGTGGTGCAGCCATATAGTAGCACTGACACGGCTACAACTTGGAAGAATTCTTGATTTACCTTATCCGAGAGATCAAATTTCCATATGATTGATAATCTATCTATGGCAGTCCATGCCTTTTCTACGCATACATTGGCATTGCTTTCTGTAGATGAGATATTACTATCTAGGTATGTGAACTGGTTTACTAATTTCAGAGGCTTACCATCCAGTGTGGAGATGTGTACATCTTGTTTTCAAGATGAACTCCTCAGGATAAAATGACCCAATGGGTTGACATGCTGTAAACCCAACCAACCAACCAACCATCAAGAATGAATAAAAAAAAAATGACCCAATGGTTGACATGCCGTAAAACCCAACCAACCAACCAACCCATCAAGAATGAATAAAACAAAAACGTCTTTGGCATAAAATGACCCGATAAGGTTGACATGCCGTAAAATCCAACCAACCAACAACAACCAACCCATCAAGAATGAATAAAACAAAAACGTCTTGGCATAAAATGACCCATAAGGGTTGACATGCCGTAAAACAAGAATGAATAAACAAAACGTCTTCAGCATAAAATGACCCAATGACATGCGTAAAACCCAACCAACCAACCAACCCATCAAGAATGAATAAAACAAAAACGTCTTTGGCATAAAATGACCCGATAAGGGTTGACATGCGTAAAATCCAACCAACCAACCCATCAAGAATGAATAAAACAAAAACGTCTTCAGCATAAAATGACCCAATGGGTTGACATGCCGTAAAACCCAACCAACAACCAACCAACATATGAACTGAATTTTATTTGAGTTTACATAGAGGCCAAAGACTCTTGCTACCTTCTCTTGACTATGCAGCAATGATTCAGCTAGTGTAGATGTATTTATAAGAACCACTTGATAGTTGTGCAAAATAACTGCATTTTCATCATTAGGCTGCAGACATATACTTATATATATTATGTAAGAAAGTTTTATAGAAAAAACAACAAGATGTTAAACATTTTTTGCTGACAGAAATCTGTTTCGACATTATGAATATGTCTTTATCAAAGCAATATTGTAAGCAGAAAAACGAAATGAATATATCAGTAATTACGAGGCACAGAACGCTCTCGATCAGTACCGGAATTTTAAAAAAATTTTTTTTTTTAAATATATTTAAAAATAAATATTATGTAGTGCCAAAATTCTGGTACAACAGCACCTCCCCCTTTCTTTAAACTTTTATTAAAAATCTAAAATTCTTTTAATTTTTTTTAAGCATTTCATTAGAGTCCAAGTGGTACAGCCATACAGTAGCATTGATATGGCTAAAGCTTGGAAGAATTGTCACGTTAACTTATCAGATTTTTCTCTTTTTACTGTGAGTTGGTTGCAATTTTATTAACCCGTAGTGATATTCTGTGAACTAAAAAGAGAAAGAAAGAAAGAAAGAAAGAAAAAGAGAGAAAGATAAAAGACTAAAATAAAAAAAGAAAGAAAGAGAGAAAGAAAGACTGAAATTAAAAAGAGAGAAAGAAAAAAGAAACAAAGACTGAAATTTAAAAAACAAAAACAAAGAATAAAAAGAGAGAAAGAAAAAAGAGAGAAAGAAAAAGAGAAAAAGAAAGAGAACAAAGGATTCATTCAAAAAGAAAGAAAAGAAAAAGAAAAAGTACTATTGCTGATTTTAGATCAAATATTATGAAGTATAAATGCATCGAATGTATCATATGAAGAACAAAAAAATAATTATAAAATACGACCAACCAAATGATTTTTTTTTTTTAATTATTTTTTTGTTCATTTCTTAAATCTTGACATGTAAAAGCAAGAGAAATATTTTGGATAATAAGGATGCAGTTGGAATCGTAAATGAAGAGACAAAACGTTTTTAGTGTCTGATTGGAAAATGAGAAAATTGCCAAAAGGAAAAAGAAGAAAAGAGAAAAGAAGAAAAGGAAAAAGAAGAAAAGAAAAAGATGGAATCCTAAAAAGAAGAAGAGATAAAAAAGAATTAAAAGAAAGAAAAGATGGAATCTTAAAAGGTGAGAATAAACATAAACAAAGAATTAAAAGAAAGAAAGAAAAAAAGAAAAAAAAAGAAGAAAAGAAAAGAGAAAAGATGGAATCTAAAAAGAAGAAGAGATAAAAAAGAATTAAAAGAAAGAAAAAGATGGAATCTAAAAAGGTGAGAATAAACATAAACAAAGAATTAAAAGAAAGAAAGAAAAAGAAAAGAAAAAGAAAGAAAAAAGAAAAGAGAGATGGAATCCTAAAAAGAAGAAGAGATAAAAAGAATTAAAAGAAAGAAAAAGATGGAATCTTAAAAAGGTGAGAATAAACATAAACAAAGAATTAGAAAGAAAGAAAAAAGAAAAAAAAAAGAAGAAAAAAGAAAAGAGAAAAGATGGAATCCTAAAAAGAAGAAGAGATAAAAAAGAATTAAAAGAAAGAAAAAGATGGAATCTTAAAAAGGTGAGAATAAACATAAACAAAGAATTAAAAGAAAGAAAGAAAAAAGAAAGAAAAAAGAAAGAAAAAAGAAAAGAGAAAAGATGGAATCCTAAAAAAAGACAAGAAAAAAAGAATTAAAAGAAAAAAAGAGAAAAGATGGAATCTTAAAAAAAGAAGAATTAAATTAAAAGAAAGAGAAAGAAAAAAAAGAAAAGAGAAAAGGTGAATCCTAAAAAAAAGGAGAATGAAAGAAAGAGAAGAATTAAAGAATTAAAAGAAAGAAAAAAAAAAGAAAGAAAGAAAATAGAAAGAATTGAAATCATAGGAAAGAAAAGAAAAAAAGTCTGAAATAGAAACAGAATGAAAAGAAAAGAAAAGAAGAAAAAAGAAAGAATTGAAATTATATAATGGAAAAATAAAAGAAAAGGAGAGAAAAAATAAAGAAAGGTGAAATGAAAGAAAGAAAGAAAGAAAAAAGGATCAAAATACAATGAAAAGGAAAGAAAAATGAAAGAAAGAAAGAAAAAGGATTAAAATAGAAGAAAAATAAATAAAAAGTAAAGAAAGAAGAGAAAAAAGAAAGAAAAAAATAATAAATAAAAAAAAAATAATAGAATGAAAAAAGAAAGAAAAGAAAGAATTGAAAAGATAAAATGGAAGAAATTACAAGATAAAAAACTGAATGAATGAAAAAATTAAAATATAAAAGAAAGAATAAAAGAAAGACTGAAACAGAAAGAAAAAAGGAAAAAAATTGAAGAATATTGAAAGAATATTTTAGATCCAAAAATAAAGGGAAAAAAAAACAATTTTTTTTCAACTTTTTCTAATTTTATTTTTTACTCCATTTCCATTTTTACCCAGGATTTTCCAAAAACAAATTTATTCAGACAGAAATGGACAAACCTTTCACTAGTCAGAAAATTTAGAGAAAAAACATTTTTGAATAGAAATAAAAAAAAAAGTACTTGCATAATGTAAAAAAAAAAAAAAAAGAAAGAAGGTAATAGAAATAAATGAAGTAAAAAAGATGGATAAAAGACAAAATGAAAGAAAGGGGGTAATAGAGAATAAGAAAACATGAAAAGAAGAAAAAATATCAGTTTTTTTAGAGAAGAAGAAGAAGAAGAAGAAGAAGAAGAAGAAGAAGAAGAAGAAGGTGCAAAGAAATAAAGAAAATCTTAAAGAGGAAGGAAAAGAAAAAGGTGATGGAATATAGAAGAAGAAGAAGAAGAAGAAGAAGAAGAAGAAGAAGAAGAAGAAGAAGAAGAAGAAGAAGAAGAAGAAGAAGAAGAAGAAGAAGAAGAAGAAGAAGAAAAAGAAAAATGTAGAGGAAGAAAAACAAAAAGGTAATGAAATATAGAGAATGAATGAATGAATAATAATAATAATAATATATAATAATAATAATAATAATAATAATAATAAGAAGAAGAAGAAGAAGAAGAAGAAGAAGAAGAATCACATACAAAGATAGGAGAAATATTATTAAAAGCAATGGAAAAGAAGAAAAAATTACAAAAATAGCCTTAAAAAATTCCAAGGAGGATGAAAAAGGAGAGGAAAAAATAAGGATATCATTTTGGAAAGATAAAAAAGTAAAGAATATGCAGAAGAATTGAAGCTAAAAATTCTTTTTAAAAAATCACCAAAACAATTCAAACATGGACACTAATATAATAAAAGACAAAAAAGACAAAAAAAAAGCGCTGCTTTACATTAGTCATAGGAGGAGGACACAAATGATAGGAAGGGGCAAGAGTGGCAGGTTGAGGGGAGAGGAAAGAAGAAGAAGAAGAGAAGGAGGAGTAGAAGAGGTTAAAAGATGGCCTTCTTTTTATTCGTTTTTAGTTCTATTTTGGGGGAGAATTAAGCTCTCGGTGATTAAAGAAAGAAAACCAGAACTATAAAACCATAAGCTACAAAAAAAAAATAAATAAATAAAAATAAGTTGCACACAAAAAATATATGCAGGTCCGCCCAAAGAAAGAGGGTGAAGCAGCGATGGAGGTTTAGGGGTCAAGTTGTGGGATTAGAAAGGTAGGAACGTTTTTAAAATTGATAGAATAAGTGAAGTGAGTGGGGATTTTTTGTCGAGAGAAAAAAAAATGGGTAAATATTGGGGAAAGGACTTACGTATGCTTAGGAGAAAGCAGAAAGTCTGAAAGGGGGGGTCGGTGGGGGGTGGAGTTAAGGTTTAAGGAAGGGATTCAGGTAAACTTAGGGAAGTTTATAAGCGGAGTATTGACGAAATGGAATGCAGAAAATTGAAGGTAAGAAAATAAAGAAGAAAGAAAGAAAAGAGAAAATGGAAGAAAGAGAGAGAGAGAGAGAGAGAGAGAGAGAGAGAGAGAGAAATATGTAGATGTATAGATAAAACTAGTAGAGAGAGAGAGAGAGAGAGAGAGAGAGAGAGAGAGAGATGTTAATGTATAAATAAAACTAGTCGAGAAAGAGAGAGAGAGATATGTAGATGTATAGATAAAACTAGTAGAGAGAGAGAGAAATATGTAGATATATAGATAAAACTAGTAGAGAGAGAGAGAGAGAGAGAGAGAGAGAGAGAGAGAGAGAGAGAGAGAGAGAGAGAGAAATATGTAGATATATAGATAAAACTAGTAGAGAGAGAGAGAGAGAGAGAGAGAGGAGAAAGAAACGAGAAAAATTTAAGAGAAAGTACAGAAATCTGGTGAGACTATTTTTATGTGTATATATTATATCTATATTTATTTATGTGTTATATATATATATATATATATATATTTATTTATGGGAAAATATTTTTTGGTTGTTATTTGAAGCATGAAAGAAATGAGTAAAATAAATGAAAAACTTAGTTGGATGTTATGTTCTAAGTTCCACAAGAGCAACAACATTATATATAAGTTAGGGTAGCACTGACATGAAGTCAACGGCATTTGGTTACTGACAGTCTCTCATCTATGTGATAGTCCAAACTTGGTTTGAACAATCACATAGGTGAGAAACTGAAAAAAAGAATAGTATGCTGCTTTGAAACTAGTGGTTACCATTGGTTTCAAAGCTGCATACTAACCACTTATCATCAGCACAACATACCTGTGAAAAACCCAACATCTATATTATATATATATATATATATATATGTAAAATGAAACTGGAAGTGAATCCGACAGTATGTTGAAAAAAATAAATAAAGGAAAGAAAGTATAGAATGGATAAAATAGGATATTTTAATCAATTTAACTTACACGTGTTTCGGTCAGGAGTTTATCCATGTGTACATTATTCAAACTATTATTATTTTTGAATAACCAAATGAAATGAAATAATAATAATAGAAAAAATGTAGAAATGTTCCGCACACAAAGAAAATTCGACCTTCATCAGAGTGAATCCTTATTTTATTTCATTTCCTTTGGTTATTTAAAAATAATAATAGTTTGAATAATGTACACATGGATAAACTCCTGACCAAAACACGTGTAAGTAATATTGATTGAAATATCCTATATTATCCATTCTATACTTTCTTTCCTTTATTTATTTTTTCAACACACACACACACACACACACACACACATATATATATATATATGAATATTTTTACATATAGAGAGTATAGTATAAATAAGTATATGAAAACCTGAATTTATCTGAAATGAATTCATTTTGGCAAAAAATATATTTAGATAGACCTAATATGTAATTCTTTTTTAATGTAATTCTTTTTTATTATGAGATCAGATTTTAAGAGTCAAAAGTAACTGAAATAAATTTATTTCTGATAAATTAAGATTTTCATATAATTAATATGTGTGTATATATATATATATATATATATGCATACATACATATATATATAGATGCATACATACATATATAGATAGATACATACATACATATATATATAGATACATACATACATATATAAGTATATATATGTGTGTGCATATGTATGTATATATGTATGTATGTATGTAGGTATGAATGCATATGAACACTGAAAAAAAAGAATAGGATGAAAGTAAGAGAATAAAGAAAAAAAATTGATAAAATACAAGAAAGAAATAATAAATAAAAACCATCAAGAGAGAGAGATAGATAGATAGAGAGAGAGAGAGAGAGAGAGAGAGAGAGAGAGAGAGAGAGAGAGATGTATAGATGTATATATAAGAGAAAGACCTAAGAGAAAGGACAGAAAGGCTAAAAGAAAAAGAGAGAAATATATATATATATATATATTTCATCAAAGGTTGCTACCACGTTTTCATTGTAGTGGCATTAGTAGTTAATTCAAAAGGGCTCAATATATTTCGTAAAATATGGACCAAGTTGTAAAATATAGAGCAGGTTCTCCTGAGGAAGGTGTACCTTGAACACCGAAACCATGGTAGAGAGAACAACTTTTTTTCTACAACTATATATATATATATATATATATATATATATATATATATATGCACATGTTTGCATAAAAACTGAAAAAAGAATAGGAAGAAAATAAAGGGGAAAAAAATACTAAATAAAACTGATCGAGAGAGAGAGAGAGAGAGAGAGAGAGAGAGAGAGAGGAGGAGGGAGGGGTGTATAAATAAGAAGAGGAAAGAAGAAGAAAAAAACAGAGAGAAAGTACAGAAAGGCTAAAAGAAAATAAATAATAATAATAATAATAATAATAATAATAATAATAATAATAATAATAATTCATATATGTGTGTGTGTGTGTGTGTGTATATGTGTGTGTGTGTATGTTTGAATAAAAACTTGAAAATGAATAGGAAGAGCAGATAATAAATACACACATATACACACACACACACACACACACACACACGTCTTAGTTGTGTGCAAATATTTCCAGTGTCTTTTATTTAGAAAGTTTTTTTTTTTACCTTTCAACATTTCAATGTCTATTTTTTTTATTTAAATAAATGACGGAATTTTTGTAAATACCTAAAATATATGTATACATGTATAGTACTAACCATAAATAGTACACCTCCTTTTTCACAAAAAGTTAATTTTCTTCTTAACTGAAGATACCAGGATTTTATTTTTTCTATTGGAATATTGGAGTTTTTATTTTAAGGTAAATAACAAGTAACTTTAAATGAAAAAGCCATTTTTAACCATTTTTTGATAAATCCTTAGAGGAATTGGGCTCTGGACTTAGAAAATTGGAATATTATACAATCAAATTGGAATATTATACAATCAAAATGGATAATTTTAAGTATTACAATATCACTCATAAATAAGTACACCCCTAACATTTTTTAATTAAAAAATTAATTTTCTTCTAAACTAAAGATACCAAAATTTTATTATTTCTATTGGAACATTATACAATCAAAATGGATATTATTAGGTATTATTTATTACCAAATTGTAAAGGATTGAAACTGTTATAAAAAATATGGGTATAAAGCAGTCCAAAAATAAGTACAACACTTTATATATTTACACCATTTTATTTTTGGTAAGAGTATCAATGCTGTAAGTTTGGTAATTAATGATACCTAATAATAACCGTTTTGGTTGTATAATGCTCCAATAGAAATAATAAAATTAATTAATAATACCTAATTATCATCATCATTGGTTTAGAAGAAAATTAAGATTTTATTAACAAATTTTAGGGATATACTTGCTTATAGCAATAATATAATGCTTAATAATATCTATTTTCATTGTATAATCTTCAACTTAAAATAATAGAATCCTGGTATCTTTGGTTTAGAACAGGGGCTCATTCCAGGGGGTACAAGAAGCATCCATTCAAATTTAGATTAATTTTTTTTCTTTTGTAATTAATATTATTTATATTTTCGTTTCTTTATTTCAGATTATTATCATTATCCTTCATCATGTCGAAGAAAAGGAAATGGAATAAAACTGTAGTATGGATTCACATTCTATATTTTTAACTCTTAAATTCCTGTACCACCTCATACCACCCGGCCAGAAGTCACATTTTCTTAATCTACCCCAAATGATAGCCTTTGTTTAAATGTAATATTAAACCTATTTAGAAGTTTTATTTTAAGGTAAATAACAAATAACTTTAAATGAAAAAGCCATTTTTAACCATTTTTTGATAAATCCTTAGAGGAATGGGGCTCTGGGCTTAGAAAATTCTCAACAGGATGTTAAGAGTTAAACAAAAGTATAAATTGTAGGGGTGTGAGGTCAGAGCAAAATTCTTTTAAGAGTGCAAGAATAGAAAAAGGTTGGGAACCACTGGTTTAGAAGAAAATTAACTTTTTTATAAAAGAATGTTAGGGAGTACCTATTTATTGGAATTTTCTAATTCTTTATAATACATATTTTCATTTCCACTAGAAATAATGAATCCAGGTATCTTTAGTTTTGAAAAAAATTAACTTTTGGGGTGAATTTATTTATGGCCAATACTGTATATACAAGTACAATAAGAATTTAGAAATACTAACCAAAAAATGTGCCCTCCATATTCAAGTTTTAATATAATCAGATATATGGAATTAAAGACTAATGAAATTAGATACAAACACAAAAAAGATTACACTTATTTTTACTTTATTGTAATTGATTTCAATATGAAATTATACATAGGGTTGCTTTTAATACATATGAGAATAAAACTATAATATTAAAAATCAATAACACCAAGTGATTATTTCTTAAACATGGTTTTGTTAAAACCAGTATGCAAATTATTCACACCATGGGATTTTAAACACATTAATGCCATGGGCCTTTCAGGGCCTGATTCTATTAATGAAATTAACAGCGTCGATCCCAGGGGGCTATCCCCCTAGGCAACACCTGCCCCCTTGATTTAAAGGGGCAGGGCTGGGTGTATTGCCCAGCGCTTGAGGCGCCCCCTTGAGGGGAAATGCCAACGGGATCAACGCATTTTTGTGCCTACCACCCATGAGCTTTGGCTTCTGGTGGGCCACATAAAAATTCCTTGTGTCACGCCCTCATAAGTGGGATGAGAGCAAATACCATAATATGGACCTTTCGGGGCCTGTGTTTGTTAACGTAAATTGATTCCAGGGGGCTATCCCATCAGGCAACACCTGCCCCCTCGATTTAAAGGGGCAGGGCTGGGTTTATTGCCCAGTGCCTGAGGCGCCCCCCTTGAGGGGAAATGCCGACTGGATCAACACATTTTTTGCACCTACCACCCATGAGTCTCGGCTCGTGGGTGGGCCCACATAAAAATGTCCTTGTGTCACATATAACATGATAATACAATTTTTGATTTATTTTGAATTAATTTCATAGGTTGTTCTTTATTCTATGTATTGATGATTTTGGGTAAGGTGATGTAAGCTGTGACATAGTTTCGGTTACAGACAAGTATAGACCAAATCTTCATTATAATAAGATATAAATAGAGACTTGTGAGATAAGGGAAATTTACTGTAGGTAGAAGATGAGGAAGAAAAAAAAATGATAAAAGGTGAAGGGAGGATGACTAAAGATGAGACTAATCAAAAGCTTTTGGCAATACAAAAGATGAGATAGAAAGAAATACAACAAAGATGTATAAAAAAAAGGGAAAAGAAAAAATGTGAGAAAAAATGGGAATAAAAAAATGAGAAAAAGAAAAAAATTGAAAATGTGAAAAAAATGAGAAAAAATATCAAAAAGAAAAGAAAAAAAAGAAAAAGAAAAAAGAAAAAGAAAAGAAAGAAAAGAAAAAAAAAAATGAGAAAAGAAAAAAAAAGAAAAAGAAAAAAATGAAAAAGAAAAAAAAAAAGAAAATGAAAAATGAAAAATGAAAAAAAAAATTAGAAAAGAAAAAATTAGAAAAAGAAAAAAAAAAATGAAAAAAAGAAAAAAATGAGAAGAAAAAGAATGAGAAGGAGAAAAAAATGAGAAGGAGAAAAAAATGAGAAAAGAAAAATAAAGAAGAAAAATAATGAAGAAGAAAAAGAATGAGAAAAAGATAAAAAAAAAAGAGAAGAAAAAAATGAGAGAAAGAAAAAATGTGAAGAAAAAAAGAGAAAAAAATGAGAAAAAGAAAAAAAATGAAAAAAAAAAAAGAAAAAAAAGAAAAAGAAAAAAAGAAAAAAAAAAAAAAAAATGAAAAAAAAAAAAGAAAAAAAGAAAAGAATGAGAAGAAGAAAAAAAAAAGAAGAAAAAAATGAAGAAAAAGAATGAGAAAAAAAATAGAGAAAAGAATGAGAAAAAAAAAATGTGAAGAAAAAAAAAGAGAAGAAAAAATATGAGAGGAAGAAGAAAAAAATGAGAAAAAAAAATCTTCATATCCCAGAAAGGAAAAGAATTCAAAGACAAAATATTAGGCAGTCATAGTTAAATGTTACGAGGGGAAAGAAATTCAAAATCGCTGGTATTCTCTTCCCTGGCATCAACTCTGCTGCAAAGATTGCTTCAATGGTTCAGAAGATTACAGCTGTCAAAGTTGAGTCTTGTGCCTCATGTCTTCTGTTCAATTTCTGCAATGGCGGCATCAGGGTTCAGAATCAAGGTGGGTGTCAGGGCTCAGCTGACAGAAGGAAGCATCTTTGGTGTGTGTCGGGAAGCGGACACAGGGCGTGGGGGGCTATATTGGTTAGGATCAGTAGATCTCTTGCCTCGGAAAAACCTTCTTCTTTGGATTTCTCTTTCTTTCTGTATTGTTCACCATTTTCTTCTTTTTCCATCTTGGAAAATTATAAAACATCAAAATAAACGGAAAGTTTGTTTTTCTTTGTTCTTTTCTTAAAATTTAAGATTTTTGTTCTACCTGATCTTGTGGTCATTTTCAGCAAGAATAGGAATATCCGACACATTGACAACTATATGGGTCAATTAGCACCTAGTGACAAGAAAATAAAACAAAGACTGTTCATTAAGGGAACATAGAAAGTTTATGTTTTTATGATCTTGTGGTCATTTTCAACAAGAATAGAAATATCCAGCACATTGACAACTATATGGGTCATGTAACACTAAGCAACAAGAAAATAAAACACTGTTCCTTAGAAAACATGGAAAGTTTTTCTTTTTTCTTTGTTTTTATTTAAGATTTTTGACTTAGTGTTCATTTTCAACAAGAATATGAATATCTGGTACATTGACAACTATATGGGTCATGTAACACTATGTAACAAGAAAATAAAATAAAGAATGTTCCAAAGAGAACATGGAAGGTTTATGTTATTTATTTGTTCTTTGCTTTTTGTTCTACAAGATCTTATGGTCATTTACAGCAAGAATAGGAATATCCGGTACATTGAAAACTATATGGGTCATGTAACACTAGGCAACAAGAAAATAAAACTGTTCCTAAGAAAATGTAGAAAGTTTATGTACTTTTTTCTTTGTTTTTATTTAAGACTTTTGACTTAGTGCTCATTTATAGCAAGAATAGGAATATCCGGCACATTGACAACTCTATGGGTCAGTAACACTAGGCAACAAGAAAATAAATCATAATTCCTAAGAGAACATGGAAAGTTTATGTTCTTTTTTCATGTTTTTTTTTTTATCTAAGATTTTGTTCTACCTGATCTTGTGGTCATGTACAGCAAGAATAGGAATATCCTGCACATTGA
This sequence comes from Doryteuthis pealeii, assembly GCA_023376005.1. Lineage (NCBI taxonomy): Eukaryota > Metazoa > Mollusca > Cephalopoda > Myopsida > Loliginidae > Doryteuthis > Doryteuthis pealeii. Next base: position 83,932,633 of record CM042165.1, read on the forward strand.
CAACTATGTGGGTCAAATAACACTAAGCAACAAGAAAACAAAACAAATGTTACATAATTATTAGATTCCTAATATTTGTGTACAGTAGTGTAGAAACCAAAATGGCTGTTATAAGTTCAGCCGGCGACCTTGAAGGATTGAATGACAAGGCTTGACCTCAGTCCTGATCCTTCCGGTGGATACCGTAAGAATCGGTGGAGAAGGCCTTTCGGTTTAGATTAGAAATAGATTTTAGTCAGATCGGTCAACACCACGACAGTGGCAAGTCGTGTTATGCACGGCCGACTCAATCTGCGCAGGTAGTCTGGTGGGGATTTCAGAATAAAATATGATCTAAGTAAATCAAAGTCTTGTGTTATTATCTAAAAACTACCAATGACACAGGGCTTCTGATAAAGAGAAATCCTCAATGGAAGACCAGATACGAAGTCCAAGACGAAGTCCAGACGCTAGAGAGACGCTAGAAGAGACGCTAGAAGAATAGAAGTAAGAAAGTAAATAAAGAGGTATGCAAGCACAAAGACTGTTCTTAAGATAATATGGAAAGGACAGATCATAAAGGCAAATCTGGTGAGTACCACAAGTAGTGTATCAGGCGGGCTCAGCAACTCCCAGTCCAGTGTAATTCATAAACTTCGGAAAAAGCATCTAAGCTGCTGAATTGTGCCTCATGTTACCAAAATATTGCAAAACTTTTGACTCACCCTAGTAAGTTCCTTTTTTTTTTTTTCTTGTTGCTATGCCAACACTGATATTATCCAAGGGGTGAAGAAAAGTTCCTTTTTGAGGAATTCTTGAAAATCATAGTTTCATCTCCTTTGTTCTATTTGGCTGGTGGCCAGCAGCTTACCAAATTGTAGAATCTTTGAAATCCGATCATCTTCCATCTTTAATATGTGACCTGAGAATGGTGCAGATCAAATACTGGTTTGTTTGGTTTGTTTTGTTTTGTTTTGTTTTGTGGCATATCAACCTCAGTGGGTCATTTAATGCCAACAAAGTTTTGAAATAAATTCATTCTTAATGGATACTCAATTTTTTTATAAACTCATTTTTCTATTTAACTCATATATGGGACCCTAACAGGTACTACACTGCGGGTCAGAGTGGACCAGGGAGCATTGGTGATAAAAGGGTGCTCCACATTTTTTTAATTCTCTGACTGTATTTTTTTTTTCAAATTTGATTTGTTTTGCTAACTCACTTTTCCCTAATCCCAATTATCTACCCAGGGCTCAATAGATGACCCAACATGTTGCATTTTTGTCTAAAATAAAACATTATATATATATATATATATATGTTTTGTTTTGTTTTTTTATTTTTTATTTTTATATAAAAAAAAAAATTTTAATCAAAATATCCTGCCTCAAAGAAGACTGCTTTTTGTATGCTCAAAATTTTATGTTTCTCTATTATTATTATATTTTATTTTATATTTAAATAATACTAAATAGGATACTATGTATACAAGGACAGACACTTGGTCGAAACACGTGTCAACATTTCAATAAATAAATTTTTATCCATACATTTATCTTTCATTATTTATATATATATAGATAGATATTTTTGGAGGATATGTGCTTAATTGAAGTCATACCTAATTTTGAAAATTAATTAGTTAATAATTAATGAATTTAGGCGGGCATATATGTTCAAATGTAAGGCTAAACGAATCGAGAAAATGTCAATCCCTGAATGTACATTTCGCATTTTCTCAATTCGTTTAGCCTTACATTTGAACATATATGCCCGCCTAAAATTCATTAATTATTAGCTAATTAATTTTCAAAATTAGGTACAACTTCAATTAAGCACATATCCTCCAAAAATTGTTGGCTAAAAGCCATATATAAAAAAAAAAAATAAACACATTTGTTTGTTTACTTAACCTCATAGATAGATATATATGACTATTTTTCTGTAAATATAAATAAATTTACGGATGAGGAATAATATAATTATGGATTTATATTGGAAAAATGTCTGAAATTGATTCTCACCATCCTTGGTATTTTTAGTTTAAGGATAACATTACCTGTATGTCTCACCTGTCAGGTTGTCACCTTTTGAGTCTGTTCCATTTTTGATTCTTACAACCTTATTCCACGTCTTTTTTTAATTTTATTTTATTTTTATTTCATTCCTCTAAAAAAAAAAAAAAGTTTAATGTATCTTGATTATTTTTAGGATGCATATCAAAAAACAGTAACCTCACAAAATAAAATAAAATGATTATTTTTTTTTACTTAAATATATAAGCTGACAGAGTTCATATTATAATCAATTTGTTTCAAGGCTTCTCGAAAAAAAAAAAAAAATCTATCTTTAGAGACTAGATATTAGTGGAAGTATGTTACCTATCAAAAATTTACCCTGGTCAAATCATCCCGAAAAAAGGAAAATTGTCATCCACCCCTTCAATTTTCTGAAATTTTGTCAAGGGGTGGACTATGTTAAAGTAAAACAATCCCCAAAATTTGAGCTTCCAATTCCAAAAATTGGTCGAGTTATGTTGATTCAAAAAGTTTGGAGGGGGTGCAACAAATGGCAACCTTTTGTAATCTATTTTTGTCTGTAGAATGAGTTCTAGAGCTTCCCTACTCCTAAAAATTGGTTTACAAAAGCTTTTTGGCCTGAGAAATCCAGAAATGCTAACCATTTTTAAGTTATTAATGATTTTGATTTTTTCATAGCAAGATCAATAAGTGGAAAAATCTCAATGTGGCATATATAATAAATTTTAAAAAAATTATTATTTTGCATATATTGAACATTATTTGTTGCAAAAATTTGGTTTTTGCTTTGAAGTGAATCTACATCATCAATTAAAATTTTGCACTTTTATTTTTTGAGTGTTTCTGTTCTACCATCAAATAAAGTCTTTATGGAGCAAAAGTTGGAGGTGCTTGGTGTAATGGTTATAGGAGTCATAGGAGATGGGCTTATCGACTTGATTTCAAATCCTGGACAAGCCAGTTTGCATTTCACATGGTGCTAATACTCTTGGGAAAGGTGTGTATCCAACTACTCTCCCTCCAGCCATGGGTAAATAGTAGGGCATTCTGTACAGCATCCAATTGATATTTACACTGCATAAATTGTGGTCATGTATCCGCACTTTCCTGTGGCGTGAAACTTACAAGCAATCATATGCAAATCGTGAATATAATAATGTATGTGTTCTATATTATTGTGTATGTGGTTGAAAATAGAGGAAAAAGTGGATAGAACAACACAACAACTAAATTCAATTGATATTTCACCTCGTATTTAGCAAAGATTTGTCAAAATTTATTCTGAAGCTGACAAAGCTTTGCTAAATACCGAGGCGAAATATCAATGAATTTAGTTATGTTGTTCTATCCACTTTTTCCTCTATTTTCAACCACATTTTGTGGGATTTACTCAATTTTTCCTCATTATTGTATATGCGATTATCATAGAGTGCCAAGCTGAAAATGTTCAATACTTAATTGGGTGACCATTTAAGCAACAGCAGGTACTGTAAGCAAACTGAGTCTTTTGTTTATCAAAAATGTTCTGGTAGGTGGTCATATATCTGTACTTTCCAGTAGCATGAAATTTTACAAGTGATCATATGCAAATTGTGAATATAATAATGTATGTTGTCTATTATTGTATATGCAATTATTACAGTACCAAGCTGAAAATGGTCAATACTTAATTGGGTGACCATTTAAGCAACAGCAGGTACTGTAAGCAAACTGAGTCTTTTGTTTATCAAAAATGACTTGACACAATTTTTTTGCATAGTCACCATCATTTGTTATGAATTTCATGAATGTGTTATTATTGTCACTGTAGCTAAATCATTAATAGGGATATTTACCAACCTCTCCGCACGAGCAGGATGTGACACAAGGTCAGTTTTTCAAAGTTTAACAGGTTTTATTTCAGAGTTTTCCTTCTCCTTGATTGGTTGCCTGACCAAGGTTAAAGAGTCCAGTCTACCCTATTATTTACCCATAGCAAGAGGAAAATAGTTGGGTACATACTTTTCCCAAGGGTATTGGCACTATGTGAAAGGCAAACGGCCTCATCCAGGATTTGAACTCATGTCGATGAGTCCATTTCCTACAATAACCATCATCATCACACACACACACACACACACACACACCTCCAATTTGAGTAAAGAGTTTAACTGAATAAGGTCCTGTGGACATCTACAAATGGACACACCAATGTAGGCCGAACAGTAAAAACTTTGCTGTCTGTAGTGTCATATTTAATTGAGTGAGTCAGTGCACTATTGAATTGAGAAACACCAACTGAGTATAACTGAATTTGTACATAAAGCAATTGGTATTTATAGCACTCCAGAATATTCCATACTTGCATCAGGGTGGTCTCATTCCTTGAGACCTGATTGGCTGCTGATCTTAGCATGGATATGGTGCTAGATATCCATCATTCTGCATTATGCTCCCAGCAATGCAGGACTGTATTGAGTTACAGCTTAATTCCTTGTCTGCCAATTGAATGCTAGTTGGAATTCCACTGCTATGGTGAGTATTGTATTTCTCCTACAATATCAGGGGTATAAATTCTAAATATCAGTCAGCTCTGTGCAGATACTGGATGCCAAGTGGAAGACTTTCCAAGGGTATACAATCAGCATATTCTAAGCCCCGCTGACATTGTGCTTTGTGTGAATGAGACCTGTTAAAAAAAAGGAAAATGAGTTTTATTTTAGTCAAAAATGTTAGGGATAGATGGCAAAAATAATAGGGACAGTTGGCAAGAGAGTCATGTGTTACAATTTTTGTGTCCATCCTTCAAACAAGAGCACTTGTCTAACAGAGATCCTTTGAGTTAAGCAGAGCGCAATCCTTAGTGAAGAATCCTTTGGTTGTTCCTTGGTGCTCCTCAGTATTGCAAGTCCTTCATCAATGATTGCAAATGGACATCTCTCAGTATCAGCGATTAAGTAGTTAACCAACCATGCATTTGGGCTGTTGATTGGCTGAGGTTTAAACAATGTGACCTCGCTTAGTCTATAAATTTAAGTGGTGTATTGCAGCACACCTTATATACCAAAATAATCCAACATCATAGGAATCTGTACTTTCCTTCTGAGAAATACACACCACTGATGTATGTATATATTCAACACGTGCAAAACATGAAGCTTACAGAAATTGCGAGTGTGCGCGTGGATGAATTGGTATATCTAACAAATGTGGAATTTGAAAAAAATTGAAAAAACAAAAAATAAATAAATGAGAAAAATCACACCTGTAAGACCGACAGTAAAATATAAAAGACAAAAATCAACAAAATAGAACTGATGAGTCTATAAGGTCGAAATAAATTTATTTTCCAAAAGGTATATATCCTTTTATTTATTTATATATTCCATATGTAAAAATATATACACAAATCTTTATATCTACGTTTGAGTTCTCAAATTTGGTTGAATCTTATAAAACTAACACTTGATATCATCCCATTTTATACATACTAGCAAATATATGCACCCTCCGGGTGCAAGTATTTAAGTTTTAATGTAATAAAATATTGTATTAAATTAGAAAGGCTAATGAAACTAAATAAGAATACAGATAAAAAGATTTGAAACAGAGGAGTATAATAAAAAATGGAACAACTGAAACTTACTCTTCCATCACTCTCGTCTTTCATTGTTATTTTTTCTAATTTAAGTATTTAGTTATAAGAGGAAGTAAAGAATAAAATGAGTTATTTTATCTTGTTAATGGATTTCATTTAAGATTCATTGAAGAGATTTTTGCTTATATTCATTAAAATAAAACCAAACAGTTAAAAATCAATAATACTAAGCACATATTTATTAAATTCGATTTTTTAATATTAATATGCAAATTAGCCTTCACGTTCACACTGCAAACCGCTATTTTGTTGTATATATAACTATAATTGCATGTTGTCAGTATGTGGACATGGTTAATAGTATTAATAATGTAAGACAATTTTATTAATAATTGAGGTTAAATAAAAATAAAATCATGGAGAATGTGATGTCTATAACTAAGGGAATTGTGACTTGAGTAGGAATATAGTTTCGGTTACAGACAGAAAAACACACAATCTCCATTATAATAAGATGTATATATATATATATATATATATATATATATATGATGAAAATGGCATGGCCTATATATTTAACTAATGTAGGGCCGGGTTAGCTCAGTCGGTAGAGCATTCGGCTAAAAACCACAAGGTTCCTAGTTCGATACCAGCCCTCGCCAACTCAGCGTATGAGTAGCACAGGGATCTGTGCAGTAAAGTAAGGAGCTGATGGTAGGTGTGGCGTTACACCTCAGACGCAAAAAATAATCTCCTTGGTCTAGCGCTAGTGAAAAGGGGATAGACTCCCTTGCTGATTGGCTAATACCGACTTTAGGCCACCCTGCCTACTTTTACTTACTTAATTACTAAAAGAATATGTTGAAAAGTAGAATGTAAATTAAAGGCCGTTAGAAATGAAGCATCAGAATAAATAGATAAATGATTTGCTATATTTTGGGAAATCTTACCTCCTTAACAGTCGATAAAAATCTTAACCATATATATATATATATATATATATATATATATATAATATAATGATATGAAAAAACACACATGTTCTTCTTCAGAGCATTTGGATAGGAAGACAATTGTTCGGCTAGGAACCACAAGGTTCCTGGTTCAAGGAGGTGATGTTAGGTGTGGTGCTCCACCTCAGACACCAAAATAATCTCCTTGGTCTAGCGCTAGTGAAAAAGTGATTGATTCCCTCGCTGTCTGGCTGATACCAACTTTAGGCCACTCCGACGACTTATATATATATATAGGAAGCGCGAGGTGTAATGGTTAAAGTCATGGGAAATGGTCTCGTCGCCCCGAGTTCAAATCCTGGGCGTGGTAATTGCATTTCACTTAGCGCTAATACCCTTGGGAAAGGTATGAATCCTATTCTCCCTCCAGCTATGGGTAAATAGCAGGGCAGACTGGGCTCTTTAGCCTTGGTTAGGCACCGGTCTAGGAGAAGGAAAACTCTGAATTCAAACCTGTTAAACTCCGCTTAAGAAATTGACCTTGTGTCGTATCCTGCTCGTGCGGAGGGGTTGGTAAATATATATATATATATATGAGTCCACAATTTTACTTGTTTTCCATTATTCAGAGTTTGCAAAAAAAGAACCCACATCAATTAGTACACTGAAAACTCTCAGCTTTCAAATTCTTTGCCCGGCAACTAATTCCTGGTATTTACATGTACCCCACTTGTACACGATACGGCACAAGGCCTTTTTACGTGGGACCACCCACAAGCCGAGACTCATGGGTGGTAGGTAGAAAAATTGCGTCGATCCCGTCGGCATTCCCCCTCAAGGGGGGCGCCTCAGGCACTGGGACAATAAACCCAGCCCTGCTCCTTTAAGTCAAGGGGGCAGGTATTGCCTGGCGGGATAGCCCCCTGGGATCGACACTGTCAATTTAACCCGACCGGTCCAGTGTCCGAAGCACATCGGACCCCCGCCTCGAGGGGCGGGTTGGAAATGCCCGGCAACTAATTTCTTGTAATATTGTCTAAGAACCACGTCATTTTGTGATGGTAAAATAAGTAAATTAACCTTACCAAATAAAATATTCTATACTTAGGGAAAAGTGTGACATTTCATCAGGACTAACTGCTTGTGACTGCAAAATACATCAGGTATAATTTTGCTGAGGGTGAATTTTGCATATTTAACTTTTTACACTCAATAGGGGCGGGAGGGGTGGGGGTGTTCTCGGCTGTCAAAACTGACCTTTCCAGAAAACCCAATGACTTTTTGGGAAATTGTCTTTCCGAGTTCAAGTAATGGATCACTTGCTCAGTGATTCTTGTTAGCACAAAGAAAATGAAAAAAAGAGAAAGAGAAAGATAATTAGAATAAATTATTTCTGACTTGAGGGGGGGCCAGTTTAGCTCAATCGGTAGAACGTATATCTAGGAATCGCAAGGTTCTGTGTCCGATACCAGTCCCTGCCGACATGAGTAGCACAGCTTGGGTAATCTGATTGATCTGTGTGGTAAAGTGGGGAGCTGACAGTAGGTGTGGCATTTCACCTCAGCAAAAAACAATGTTTCTGGTCTAGCGATAGATTCCTACACTGTCCAAGTGAAACCGACAATAGGCCATTCTGGCAACTTTACTTTTTAACTTTTATTTTAGACCAAACAGAAAAACTCTTTTTTTCTCTTTTTTTTTTAACAGGTCTCACTCCCACAACACATAATGTCGTTGGGGCTTAGAATATGCTGATTGTATTCCGCTCAGTCGGGTTCGATACTGGCCCTTGCCAATCAACTCAGTGCATGACTAGCACAGCTTGGATCTGTGTGCTAAAGTGGGGATCTGGTGGTAGGTGTGGTGCTCGACCTCAGATGCAGAAACAACCACCCTGGTCTAGCGCTTGTGAAAAGGGGATAGACTCTCCACCTCAGATGCAGAAACAACCACCCTGGTCTAGCTGAAACAGTGACAATCCACACTATAGTTACACATGCATGAAACCAAATGGTTGTGACTGTTCCTTTCTCATCAAATAAATAGATATGTAAGACCCCTCCCAGAAAGGGGTGTCCTGGGTATGGCATGAAACTACATCTGATGGTAAGGCTCCAGTTCTGGAGATCTGTGGATTGTAGAGTTGTCGGGATTAAAATAAAATTAAAATAAAAAAATACCAAACTCCATAAGCAGAACCCTCCAAGCATGTGCAGGAAAAAGGACCCCCAAGATAATCTCTCGGCCATTCGAGTTTAGGCCTTAACTGGGGCAAGACACTACTACTGGCCAGGAAGAAACTTCCTTGTCATGTGGTGGCTATGACCTGTGAATAAAGCCTAAATCATAAAACCACCTTCTTTCTTTATCTCTTTCTTTCCTTGAATTCCTTCCTTTTCAGTGTGACCACCAAATAAGATGTGGTTAAAAGTAACCCCTAGGAACACGTACCAAGAATAACCACAGCCACCTTTTAACCTAAAACATTAAACCTCTTGACACCCCACAGAGTATCCCTTATTTTTTATAAAATGTTAATTTTTTTATTTACTCAGATGCTATACACATTAAGTCCAATACATATATATATATATTTTATAAAAAAGAAGGTCCACAAAATGTATTATGTTCTCAGAAAAAAAATTTTTTTTTTTCAGAAAAAATTTGTAATATTTTAAATTTTTATTTTTTAAAATTTTTTTTTCAGAAATAATTTTTAAATCTTTAAATTAAATTTTTTTAATTAAATTTTTTTTAAATTAAATTTTTTAAAATTTTTCTGAGAAAAACTTTTCTTTTTTAAAATATTGCATTTTCTCCCGTTGGAACCAGAACACCATTTATATATATATATATATATATAGGAGTTATGGTAGCGTGGACATGGAGTCAACATCTGATTACTGACAATTTCTTGCCAATGCAATCTTCAGATCATACAGGTTGGTCTGATGATTGCATAGGTGAGAAACTGTCTGTAACCAGATGCTGTTGACTCCATGTCCACATCACCCCAACCCAAACACAAAAAATATTTCAAAAGTGAAGAGCAAACGAAAAATCCAAATCAGAAACAGAAAAAAAAACAAAACAAAAAAAACAAATAGAAATACCACATAAAAAAAACCCCAACCACTTGCTACTACTAAATGAAAGAGCACTTAGCAAAAACAGTCTGCCTAAGTAAATAAAATAAATGTATACACTGGTAAACCACATACAGCAACTGAAAAATATACCTATCACCACCACCAGTAGATAAAATAGGAGTTAACAGAACACTCTGCTTAAATAAACAACAGGGCAAACCTATTGATGCACATAAAAATTAAACAAACAAAAATCCCCATATATATATATATATATATGTGTGAAGAGAAAAATGGAATGAATCCGACGGTATGTAATATAGTTAAAAATTTGAAAAAACACGGTTCAAATAAAATGAGTGATATTTATTCAGCCAATGCTGCAGTGTTTCAATCTGTTTAGTAGATCTTCTTCGGGCCTTTGTTGATATAAGGAAAAGGAAACATTTTATCACAGAATAATAATGTGACTTCAATCGGTTTGTTTACAATGTTTTGAATGGGAAGTCAGAATTTCCAAAAATAGATTCTCTCTCTCTCTCTCTTTCTCTCTCTCAGATACACTCACACACAACGTAAAAAATATTCTTCAAAACCGTTTTCCCTGAGTGTCTCATAAATTTTCGAATCTATTCCTGGAAACGCTGACTGAATGGATGAAATAAAAATGAATGAAATGAGGGGGTTACTTATAGAATAATTATATTAACTTGATGCTTCAAAGGAGTCTAATAATAGATGAGAAAAACTTTCTATCAGGGACCCCACTCTCAAAAAGTGTTTTAATACTTTTGAGAGGGGTCCCTTGGAAAAGATTTTAAATTTATCTCCCTCATTTCATTCATTTTTATTTCATCAATTTTACCATTAATTTTTAACTAAATAATTTAGAAGCATACGCGAAAACTTAAATTATATATATATATATATATATATATATATATACACACCATATATGATTTTATATATATACACACACCATATATGATTTTATATATATATATATATATACATCATATATGATTTTATAATATATACATCATATATGATATATATATATATATATATATATATATATATATATATACTAATTCTATTAGTAAACCCTTGCAGTAAGAAAAAAAAGGTCAAATAGTTTGTTAGTAAAAATATACAATCAAACTTGGGGAAAAAAATGAAAAAAAGAAAAGATGAAGAGGGTCGCACCAGCCAAAAATAATCAATTAACACTATAACACTTGGACAAAAGAAAAAGATTTATATATAAAAAATATATATATATAGACCACTAAGATTGTCAAAAAATGTAAAAAGTGCTCAATACCTAAGTAGAGCAAAATGTAAACAGTGTTCAATACCTAAGTAGAGCAAAGTTATACCTAATGAGTCAGATATACCTACTAATAATTTCGCTTAGTAGCTCATCAGGGCAAGAATCCAAATAAAGATATATATATACACCATAAATGATTATATATACATATATATATACATAAATATATAGCCACCATATAAGATTATATATGTATGTATATATTTATATATATATATATATATATATATATATATATATATATACATCACATAATTATATATACACCATATATCTATGCATATATACATATACATGTATTGTATTAATATTTAAGTTTACCTCTTAAAAGTTCAACAATAATTCTTTAACAGCCCCTTAATTTAAAGTTAATTTGATGTACGTTGGCCCTTTTTTATTGAGACAATTATTTTATTTCATGGGTGACTTTAGCAAAATTTTGCAATTAATTTTGATCAGACCCCGATCCTCCCCCCCCTCTTTTACTGAGAGGGGAGGATCGGGGTCTGATCAGCCCCGATTGGTCCCCTGGGGAAGGAAATCCGTTGTTGAAAGACCAGAAATTTCCGATGATCCCAAAGATATAACAACACTGATGACTTCCCCTCAATCATCTCATAGATGTATTTTACAAGATTTTATTTCATGGGTCACTTTAGCTAAATTTTGCAATTAATTTTGATTATTCCCAAATTTATTTCCAAGTTAGAAATCACATATAAAAATAACTGGAGGGATAAGGGGGTTCATACCTTTCCCAAGAGTATCAGTTCAAAAGATAATGTTTTTATTTACCAACCCCTCCACACAAGCAGGATGCAACACAAGGTCAATATTTTAAGCAAAGCTTAACAGGTTTGAATTCAGAGTTTTCCTTCTCCTAGACTGGTTACCTAGCCAAGGTTAAAGAGTCCAGTCCACCCTACTATTTACCCATAACTAGAGGGAAAATAGTTGGATGCATACCTTTCCCAATGGTATTGGCACTATGTGAAATGCAAACAGCCTCATCCAGGATTTGAACTCGCCTCACCATGTCAATTTCTTACAACAATAACCATCAACACACACACACCTCCAATTTAATGTTTAAGAGTTTAACTGAATAAGCTCCCATGGATACCTACACATAGACACACCAGTGTTGGCTGATCAGCAAAAAAAAAACTGTTTGTATATGGATTCATGGCTTTCCCAAGGGTATTAGCACTATATGAAATGCAAACAGCCTCGTCCAGGATTTGAACTCAGGTCGACGAGTCCATTTCCTATGACTCTAACCATTACACCACGGATCTCCATGAATGAAAGTGAATGTAACTGGAGTTTGGACTTTGAGTCCTGGGGGAACCTAAGATGCCACCTTGGACCTTCAGAGACCAAATCCATGGCTATACCAATTCAGCTTTGCCGACAGATACTCCATAACCTGGTGCTAGCCTTCTGCACATTTTGTAATATGAGCAGCTATTTTAGAGATATAGATTCTTGGTTATTGCAGTAGTGCTATGCAGCTCAGCAGTTGCGTGCATTGTGCATGTGGGGGGAGGGAGGGCCAAAGAGAGAGAGAGAGAGGTGGGGAGGGGAGTGACTATGACAGATTGCCAACTAATTGTATGACCCCCCCCACACACACCCCACACACTTTCTTCTCCGTCCCACCTTCAACCGAGGGAGATTTGCCGTTATCTTTGTGTCCCATCTGCCATAGCAGACTTAAAAACCATTACAAATGGAAACTGATTTGGGGATAAAGATAAGTATATGGGTGTGCGTGTGTATGCGTATGTATATGTGTGGATATGTACATATGCACACACAGAGGCACCCAACAGAAATATACTCGTACATATACATAAAGATATACATACTTATAGATTCATACATACATATAGACAGAAAAAATGTATATACACAAAATTACAATTGTACACTTATTCATATATATGTGTATATATATATATATATATATATATATATATACATATATATACACATATATATGTGTGTGTGTGTGTGTGTATGTATATATTGACTGAGCTAAACCGGCCATATATATATATATATATATATATATATATATATATATAAAGAAATAAAAAAACTTAGAGATTTAGCATTATAGCCTATTTCAGGGAGCTTAGACAAAGTGTCTAACTCTCTCAAAAGGCATTTGTGATATGAATTGAAAAAAATATATATATATATATATATATATATATTTTAGAGTGTCTGCCTAGGAACCACAAGGTTCCTGGTTTGGTAATAGCCCTCGCCAACTAAGCTTATGAGTAGCACAGGGGCCTGTGCGGTAAAGTAAGGAGCTGATGGTAGTTGTGGTGCTACATCTCACATGCAAAAATAATGTCCTTGGTCTAGTGTTAGTGAAATGGGTATAGAATCACTGTCTGGCTGATCCTGACTTTAAGCCCCCTCCCCAACAACTTATATATAAGTTAGTAGGTAGGTAGTTTCTGGCTCTTTTAGGTCCTATATATATATATATATATATATATATTATTATATAGCTTATATTGACACACACACGTAAGAATATATATATATATATATATATATATATATATTCTTGCTTGTGTGTGTGTGTGTGTATCAATATAAGCTATATAATATATATATATATATATATATACCAAAACTAGGATATATGACTAATTTTGAAAAAAGATCTTCTAAAAGTGATCAATCTTATGTATTTTAAAACCCTGAGAAATAAATTTCTGCTTTTCTGAGTGATGTAAGAGACTTGATGTGAATACAAGTGGTGTCAGTCCGTAATAGATACAGTGAATTTAAAAAGTAAAAATAAAAAACGTTCATTGTCGCCTGAAAAAACATGAAACTGACAGTTGCAATTAATATGTTCACATTTTAAAAATTTAATATTCACTATTTTACAGTTTTTAACAAAAAAATGAAAAATTCAACTCAAACAGAAGACACACTGTTAAATATAATTTATCAGAATGACTTGATTCAGCATTAAATGGGCTGAAAAGGGTTGATATGGTGAAAAAAAAACTACAACTGAACATAAATATATACATACATACATACATACATATATATATATATATATATATATATATATATATGAGAGTAAGTAAATAAACAATGTGTTTATTTGATATGGCTTTTAGCCGACAATTTTTGGAGGATATGTGCTTAATTGAAGTCATACCTAATTTTTGAAAATTAATTAGTTGATAATTAATGAATTTTTAGGCAGGCATATATGTTCAAATGTAAGGCTAAACAAATTGAGAAAATGTCAATCCCTGAATGTACATTTCGACCTATTAGGTCTCATCAGCATGTCTATAACCTTACTGATGAGACCTAATAGGTCGAAATGTACATTCAGGGATTGACATTTTCTCGATTTGTTTAGCCTTACATTTGAACATATATGCTCGCCTAAAAATTCATTAATTATTAACTAATTAATTTTCAAAATTAGGCATGACTTCAATTAAGCACATATCTTCCAAAAAATATATATATATATATATATATATATATATATATTAGTATATATTTATTTGCATGGAAACAAGTCTGCTACCATTGGTTTCATGCTATGTATGCTTAATTGTCTAAGCAGAGCAATCATCAAGCTGCGAAAAAAATTTGAAAACATCAGGTTGATGACTGAATGCATAACCTAATCCAGCCTGTACTGCCACAGCCTCACCCCATCAGACATACACCAACTACTATCCATCGTTGTGAACAACACATACTTCACATTCCACAGGTGAACATACAAACAAATATAGGGCCTACTGATGGGGTCCAGCCTATTGGGTTTACTGGCCATCACTTACATGGACAGGCTTGAGTACTAAGCGCTTAACACTTGCCATGCTTGCGCCCTCTTCACCAGATATATAGATGATATACTCATCCTCACATCTTCCTGTGAAGAATCCAATTGTAACAACATTCAACAACATAGACAAAAATATACATTTCATCATCGACCACCCTGACAGCACAAGTGCTGGATTTCCGACTTAAAATACTAGACAAGGGTGAAATTCACACCAAATTCTACAAAAAGTCTGTATCCAGAGTAAATTCAGCAGGAAGCAGGACCAGATCACACACACATCACACACTTCATGTCCATACTGAAGACCAACAGTTACCCCACATCAGTCACACAATGCCTGAAGCAGACAGAAGGCCCAAAACGCCCATATCACACCTAATACCTGCTTCCTGAGGTTACCATACTCCAATGAGAGAACAACTGCACCGATACGCAAGGCGATCCGGATGGAGGGTCTGGACATACCACTTGCCCATTACAGACCCTCACTATGGAGACAATTATCTAAGAACCGACATAGGGACACCACTAGCTGCATGCTACCAAACTGCCCTATCCGCTACACAGGTATGTCGCCATGAAGTGAATATGGTACATCGCACACAGTGCAACAAATGCAACTGATTCTATATAGGTAGAACGACTAGATCACTACACATTAGGGTCAATGAACATTTACATACACAAGCATCCACATTCTGCAAACACTTGGTTAAATGCAATAACATGGATAGAAACATTACAGTCAAAATGAGGCCAGAGAGAGAAATTTGGGTAACCTTCGAATTAAGGAGGCGCTATTGATAGCTAAATTGTGCCCAGAGATAAATAGCAGAAATGAACTCAGAACAGAATGCATAATACAATAGACCAACAATAGATCATGACTAATGCACATACATACACACATACACACACACGCACACAACATACACTCACACACGCAATGGAGAATTCATAATGCAAGAAACCTACAACGAGAAGACAAATGCATAACACTCCCACATCCATAGACCGGCACACATTCACAAGTCAATGCACACTTGTCTATCTATCTATTTATCTATCTGTCTGTCTACCTATCTATCTACCTATCTCTGGTTTTGTTCATACCCATCTATCCATCTACATATATTAGGTAAACCTTTACTTCCTGGTTGTATGTTAGACACATTGCAGGATTTTATATAGAACTGATGGTGTGGGCTATTTTGGTACAAATCTACCTCAGTTCTTTATGGAGACATCTTTGATAAATAAGATTCACTCTAAATATTAATAAATTAAATACTCTTTGATAAAGGTACGCAGTTCTTGACTTAATTTTGGTCACAAATAGCAAATCTCCATTATAACAAGATAATTTTAATTAAGTAATTAATCTTATATAAAAGTATATGGATTTTCCTTACTGTTTTCTTAATAATTAATTCCTGTAATCAAGCTATGGAAAAAATATATATATAAATATTCAAAATAAAAAAAAAACATAGAGGTTACAGTATTAGCCTTACCTTTTATCTTAACCTCTTACAGACCAAGTTAACAACAACTATAATTATAATTTTTGATAAAAATTAGTTTCATTCTAACCTTTATTTTCAATCCAACACACACACACACATAGACACACAAATAAACAAACAAACTACTGCTTAATAATTAAACAAGAAAGGGTAGGCCAAACCTGGAATGATAATCAGACATTGGTGGACAGACACACATAAATACAAAAACACAAATGAACACACATACATGCACGCAGAGAATTTAGAAGATATAAGACACAAAATTGAATGGACAATACCTAGCACCTCTAGAGTTTCAGAAATCATCTGATGAGGAGATATTTATCTTGAAATATTAAGAATAAACCAAAGGTTAACAAACAACACCATAGTTGCCTTATTTTTTCTTTGCACTTGCATTGTGATAGCCTTCAAAACCAACTCGCAAACCAATAGAAACACAATACTTTATATATATATATATATATATATATATATAGTGTGTGTCCATATAGAAACAAAATCTTTCCCTAATATAATATATTCTTTTCGTTTGTTTAAAGGCAGATCAACTCCTTATGGGTTACCTAAAGCTGAAATTTGATTCATTTGTAAATGTCTAATTGTAATCATAACTATACCAAAGTTCACTATCTATTCACCCCATAACTCATTCTATTCAAATAAATTCTTATTATTGTAATCTGAGTCCTTCTGCTCACTTAAGTTTTTGTACTTTGCTTGGGTTTGGTATTCAAACAGAAATATAATTTAAAAAAACAAAACCATCTATTTTTTTTATAACATGCAACTCTAAATTTGGACTATAAAATTCTGAAGAAAAAAAATTTGTTTATAATATGCATTTACCATTTAGCTGAGTCAGTAGAGCTCCTGCTTAGAAATGTCAAGGTTCTTGGTTCAATACCAGTGCAAGGGTTACTATTGTAGGAAATGGACATGATGATAGGAGTTCAAATCCTAAACGAGGCTGTTTGCATTTCATATAGCGCTAATACCCTTGGTGAAGGTATGAATCCACCTATTTATCCCTTAGCTATGGGTAAATAGTAGGACAGACTGGCTTCTTTAGCCTTGGTTTGGCAACCAGTCTAAGAGAAGGAAAACTCAAAATTCTAAACCGGCTTAACAATGTGTCATATTCTACTCATGGTGGAGGGGTTGTGTAAATACATATCAAAGCTAAAGAAGTGAATGTAATAATGTGACTGAAGTTTGAACTGGCTTACAACAGTTATAGAAGGGGGGGAATATATGGGGCGAAATAGACCTTCGAATAAACAAGCTCCCGCCAAGGGGGAACCAAAAACAAGCAAGTTCTCAGTCTTCTCATAAGTCAGACCCTCTGTTGGTCAACACATTCTTCGTCTAGCAGCTAAAAAAATCCGTCGTCATAGTCGAAATAATCTTTAGCAGTTCAAAATCACATTTCCTTACTGAAAAGCACTTCGTCGTCGACTGCTTCTGCTGACTGCTGACTGCCCAGCACTTGACTCACTTGTTATTTTATGGGCATATTAGCCAAACATCCGGGCACGTCAGTCAAACCTCGCGTCCTTCCAGTTCCTACAGCGCATCTGTTTTCGCATGCGGGAGGACGCGGGTTCGATCCCAGCAGGCAAGACAAAGTCTTGTTCTTTTTCGTTCTCATTCTCTGTCACAACAATGTCACAGCCGAGAACATTAGCCACTATGTCATGGGGAGTTCCGTGCTTTTCCCAAGGGAATTGCAACCAGCCTCCTCCAGGATTTTGGACTCTGTTCAAGTCCATTTCCTACTAAAAGAAATAATATGCCATGTTCACTTCCTTCGTATAACTGAGTGCAATTTATGAATATTAGATAAAAATACTTGAAACCATATAAATGTGTGCAAATTATTTGTATTAAGATAGCTCATTCGGTAGAGCGTTTGGCTAGAAACCACAAGGTTACTAGTTCGATACCCGCCCTCGCCAACTCAGCGTATGAGTAGCACAGAGATCTGTGTGGTAAAGTAAGGAGCTGATGGTAGGTGTGGCGCTCCACCTCACAAGCTAAAATAATCTCCTTGGTCTAGCGCTAGTGAAAAGGGGATAGACTCCCTCGCTGCATGGCTGATACCGACATTAGGCCGCCCCAACGACTTTTTTTACTTACTTGAAGCTGTAATTGTTTACAAATGGTTATTTGAAAGGAAGACTTATACAACTTGGAATGTCTTGTTGGTGAGTTGAACTGGGTTAGCCCTCAAACACGTCCAGATGTGACTTTTGATGTGTGTGAGCTGAGTAGAGTAACTAGAGTGGCACAGGTTGAGCATATGTACAGAACGAATAAAGTCGTAAAGAAAATACACAATTGTTGTTCTCTCCTGCATAGATTCCTCAATCCAACTGTCAACTGCCCATGGTCTCCCAAACATTGAGCTTAAATAGGCAGCTCTCTCTAACTGCCTTCCTCAAGGTGGCTATTGATTGGTCAATTCAAGTACCACAGCTAGTACCACAGCTGATCTTCTCCAAACAGGCAATTTATTAAGGGGAGATAACTCAGTTATCCTAACATGATTGCTTGAAATATTTGAAACCATATAACTGTATGCAAATTATTTGAATTTGATAGTAATTTTGAAACCATATAACTGTATGCAAATTATTTGAATTTGATAGTAATTTTTAAACCATATAACTGTATGCAAATTATTTGAATTGATAGTAATTTTTGAAACCATATAACTGTATGCAAATTATTTGAATTTGATAGTAATTTTTGAAACCATATAACTGTATGCAAATTATTTGAATTTGATAGTAATTTTTGAAACCATATAACTGTGTACACATTATTTGTATTAGGAATAGTCACTCAAATCTATAAATCTGTGTTGGTGAGGCTTAGAATATACTGACTGTATCCCTGCTGATGGGTATGACCCCCTCCCTAAAAAGTGTGTCTTGTGTATAACACTAAATGCATTTGATGGTGAGGCTCTGTTTCTGAATATCTGGGGAGTATGGAGTAGCCCCTTCATTGCCATTACTCCAAGGTCTACTCTGACTCATGATGGTAGTAACCATTAGTTTTTCATCTATGGATCAAATGGATCTGTTTAAGAACCATTTGTATTTGATAGGAATACTTGAAACCATATGATGGACTCTCCCGTCGATTTCGACGTATGAGTGTTCATACAATGAACGTCCACACAGTGATTTGTTTATAGTGGTGAAGGCTTGTGTTGGACCATCCACACTTTTTGGCACAGTCGATAGGAAAGAATTGGTGCATCAAGGGTTGCCACAAACCCAATCAACGACCGACCTCAGGAATTTTGAATTCAGAGTTATCCCTCTCCTAGACTGGCTACCTTTCCCAAGGCTGAAGAGCCCAGTCTGCCCTACTATTTAACCCATAGCTGGAGGGAGAATATATGGATTCATACCTTTCCCAAGGGTATTAGCCATATAACTGTGGACAAATTATTTGCATTAAGAATAGTTACTTAAAGCTATAATGGTTTACTAAGGATTATTCTAATCTAACATTAAACTGCATCAAATGGTGAGGCCCTAGTTCTGTAAATCAGGGGAGTGCATTGTACCCCCCTTAATTGGCATTACTCCACGGTTTACTTTGACCCACAGTGGTAGTGTTACATAATTATTGGATCCCTAATACTTTTATAAGGTATTGTAGAAATCATAATGGCGATTAGTACAGCTGATGGCCTTGAGAGTGAGTGACAGCGCTTGACCTCACTCTGACCTTGCTTTCCGGGGATAAATCGTGAGAACCGGAACCCCCATAGAAGGCCCTCTTCCGGTTTAAGGAGTAAGCAACTCAGTTAGTCAGTTAGAAGTTAGAAGCTGAGCTCGTAACATGTAAGCCTCATCTGCGCAGATTGTCTGGTTTGGGGATTTACAAATAAAGTAACATCAACGTAAATCGAAGTCTTGTGTTTATTACTTAAAAACTAACAATGACACAGGGCTTCTGATAAGGAGTGATCCCCAACAGAAACCAGACCCGGAATCCCATAGAAGACCAGACCAGACCTTAGAAGATATTCCAGACCAAGATGTTGGAAGATAGAACCAAAGCCGGCTAGAAGAAGACGACTAGAAGAAGTAAGAAGGGTATACAACGTTATATGATTTGGTACTGTGAAAACGGCAGTACGTAACAGTAGTACCCATCAGTTTTCCATCTATGGATCAAATAGATCTAGTATTATTTGGATTATTCTGTCTATTGGAATCGGGAACATTCTTGTTTTAATCAGGAGCCATCACGAAACTTTGAACCTAACCCTTTATTCAGTCCACGGGGGTATCCTGTTCTCATTCTGCTAACCATAGCTGGGGTACAGGTGTTAAGCTGTGTTAATTATTATTCTATGTTACTACTGCCCGTGGACTGAATAAAGGGTTAGGTTCAAAGTTCCGTGATGGCTCATGAATACAACAAGAAGGTTCCTGATTATGACAAAAAAGGTGACAAATATTGTGGTATGACTTGCAATTTATACGTATGGATGATATATATATATATATATATTTGTATATGTATAAGTATTAACTTACCGGTGGGTATAAGTACGATCGTTGGAAGCGCACAATATCCAGAGGCTAAGGTTGAGGAAAAACAGATACAAAATGCTCAATACAATGTAGAGCATAAATTTATTTTAACAATGGAAAGGAGTAACCTACTCGAGTTTCATCGATTGATTCTTCAGGGTTACTTTAAATTAATCGAGTTTTCGATTAATCTTAGGTGTTATAAACATGCCTGTTGGAAAGTTAAGTCCCATTCCAACGGGCATGTTTATAACACCTAAGATTAATCGAAAACTCAATTAATTTAAAGTAACCCTGAAGAATCAATCGATGAAACTCGAGTAAGTAACTCCTTTCCATTGTTAAATATAATATATATATATATAATATATATATATATATATGATCAACAATGGATGAATAGAAAGAATCTGAGACATATATACTTATATATAAATATATATATATATTGCTCGACATCTATAGGTGAATAGAAAATCTGTGAGATGTGTGTATATATATATACACATATATATATATATATATATATATATAGGTATATATAAAAACATTCTTTTTTGTGATGAAACAAAGAAAATACAGTGCTCAATCTCAATCTCAATCTCAATATATATATATATATACATATATATATATATATATTGCCCTACATCAATAGATGAATAGAATAGATAAATAGAAATAATTTTATTATATCTATCTATCTATCTATCTATATGTATATGTGTGTGTGTGTGTGTGTGTGTGTGTGTGTGTGTGTGTGTGTGTGTATTCTATCTATCTAGGTAGATATAATGCAATCACTAAAATATTTCCAATAGAGATGATAATTAAATTTTCATTAAATCTGACATTGCATGGGGACAATGATTAAATATTCTATTAAGTTGAATTTAAAAAATCCTTTATTGTTCAAATATCTGTCTTCACTTATTTTAATAATGGAGTTGGAAAAAATAATTATAAATGCAGATATATATGCACATACGCTTGTGTATGTGTGTGTGTGTGTGTGTGTGTGTGTGTGTGTGTGTGTGTAAGGCTAAGAGTGCATGTGTATGTGTGAGAAAGAGAGAGAGAGACAGTGTGTGTGCGTGTGTGTGTGTGAGGGAAAAAGTGCCTGTGTATGTGAGGCAAAGAGAGTGTGTATGTATGTGTGAGAGTGAGAGAGAGTGTATGTGTATATGTGTGTGTGAGAGAGAGAGGGAGACAGTGTGTGCGTGTGTGTGTGAGGGAGAGAGAGAGTGTGTGTGTGTGTATATATGTGTGAGTGAGAAGGAGAGATATTATGTGTATATGTGTTTGTGTATGAAAGAAAGAAAGAGAGAGAGGGAGATGGTGTGTGTATGCATCTGTGTGAGTGTGAGAGAGAAAGTGTGTGAGGGGTGTATGAGAGAGAGAGAGAGTGAGAGGGAGACAGCATATGTGTGTGTGTGCAATTGTGTGTGTAATTGTGTGTGTGAAGGAGAGAGAGTGTGTGTGTGAGAGTGGGAGAGAGAGATAGTGTGTGTTTATATGTGAGTGTGAGGGAGAGAGATTGTGTATATATATGTGTGTGTGTGTGTGTGAGAGAGAGAGGGGGGAGAGCATGTGTGTATCTGAGAAAAAGTATGTGTGTGCGTGTGTGTTACTTTTTCCCATACATTTCATACTAAAAATTTAAACTTTTTTTTTTTTTCAAATATTTAATTTTAAAAATAAAGTGATTTGTTTTGAGTGTTTCTGCAAAAGTGTTGCAAAAAGTTATGAAAATCTTTTTTAAAAATTTTTCTTATTTTAATACTTCAAATATTTATGAAGATATTAAACGCTTATTCTATGATTAAAGTTGTTTTGTTCTTTTTTTTTCTTTTTTTTCTTTTTTTTTGGTGTGGTGGTGGTGGGGGTCATACAACAGAAAGCTAAAACAAATTACACACCTCCTCCCCCAATCTTAAGAAGAAGAAAAAATTGTATTTCTACCTAAACCAGGGGTTCCCAACTTTTTTTTGCTATACCTCTCCTAATCACATTAAAAATCCTGATGGCCTGCCCATCTAACAATATATAATTCTTTATAATTAAAAAAAATGAAGTCCGTTTGAGCTGAAGAAGCTTAAAACGCCGATACCTTGGTTTAAACAAGCTTAAAAAAAGAAAAACCATCTATGAAAAGTGAAAAATGTAATAAACAAAAGCGAGAAAATAATTAAAAGAATAAAAATTGAAAATTTGGACCCATACTTTGGTATATCAACTGCCACCCACGATTAAAAAATCAAACTGCCCTTCAGTGGGGCCCACACCCACTTTGAGAAGCACTGACCTGAACC
>CM042165.1:83957530-83965030 GCA_023376005.1 Doryteuthis pealeii
AGAGGGAATGTCACAAAGTGCTCCATTCCTTAGAAGAGCGTTGCGTTTTACGCTTGAGTTGGCGGCCGTCAGCAAGATCCCCCCAGAGTGCTCAACCCTAGGGGATGGGGAGCATATATAGGGTCATCCACAGACACGTGTTTCAACTTATCAAATCTCCTCAGTGTGCTAGACATTTTGTAAGCTACCTACAGCCGGAATTGAAATCCGATCGGTTGGTGTCAGTCCGGCACCCGTAACCATTAGGCTGTCTTCACTTACAGAATGGGAAGGGGATTTTAACTGTTTTAATACACACATCGCTTTGCGTGTAAAGGGCCGTCACAAAGTGCTCCATTCCTTAGAAGAGCGTTATATATATATATATATATATATATATACCAGCTCAATTTGACAGGTTTGAATTCAGAGTTTTCCTTTCCTAGACTGGTTACCTAACCAAGATTAAAAAGCCTATGTCTGCCCTACTATTTACTCGTAGTTGGAGTGAGATTAGTTGGATGCATACCTTTCCCAAGGGTATTATCGCTATGTGAACTACAAACAGCCTCATCTAGAATTTGACCTCATCTCATCGTGTCCATTTCCTATGAAAGTGACCATTACACTTTGTGCCTCCATATATATATATATATATATATATATATATATATAAGTAAAGACGTCGGGGTGGCCTAAAGTTAGTATCAGCCACTCTTTCCCCACTTAAAAACACTTAAACCAGTTTTCAGCTGCACACAGCGATACTCTTTCGTATCTTTCTCTTTCCTAAATTCTGAAGGTTATTTTATCTGAAGGTTATTTTGTTTTACCACATATCAATCCTTTTCAGTTCATTTAATACTGAATCAGGTCTTTTTTTATAAACAAAGGATTCAGGTTGATTACAATACCTGCTATTGCTTAAGTGGTCACCCAATTAAGTATAGAACTGACTCATCACTGCTTAACTTTGGTGATCTAGCAGGAACCAGTGCTTTTTGCATGACTTCACCGTAATGTATGCGTATGTGTGTATATGTGTGCATATACATATAGAATTGAATAAGAAGAATTGTTTGATATACAATTGTCAGACAGGAGCTTGATATACACAAATATGAATTTGCCTATTCAAATAAATACTATTGACCACTATGCGGATGCACATATACGAGAAACTCTCAATTGGGAAAAAACTGTGAGAAGTAAATAAATACTACTACACCAACTTCAACATTCACTTTCAAATAATACTTCATAATTGTCTTCGTATTTCTGTATCAACCTTTATAATATTGGAAATAAAAGATATCCATAATAGCTGGTTGGTTGGTTGGTTGGTTGGTTGGTTTGTTGGATTTTATGGCATGTCAACCCTTGTTGGGTTACTTTATGCCAAATACATTTTGTTTATTCATGCTTGATAGGTAATTCAAATTTTTTTTCAAACTCAATTTTTTAACGCATTTTTTAAAAAATTCATTTTTTTATATCAAACCAGCGATGGACCTTAACAGGTACTACCAATCCAGGTCAGAGTAGACCCAGGAGTAAAGGTGATTAAGGATACTGTACACTCATTAGAACTCTGAAATCGGAACTTCACCATTAGATTCAGTTTAACGTCATACCCAGGACACTAAGACCCTCAGCCACTGCCTTCTAGCACCCATATGATAAAAAGGGACTTCACTACAGATCTCACTACCTCGTCACTAGAATAATGTTTGCCTCTCAAACCCTCTTTCTGTAACAAAAACAACGTCACTGATTACGTCACACTACCTAAAACGTCATAACGTAGAATAAATACACTCAAAATTTGAGCATGCAATGTTAGAAAGTCCTCATTGTTTTTTTAAACAAGTTTTAATAAATACATCACTGGTATTATCTATCTATACATAGTTTGTTTTATTTTAATATATATTTAAAGTTATCAGAACTAAGTTTCCATTTCGATTTTTTTATATTTTTAACTCCTTTAATAAATTTATTTTATTTTTTACTTCTTTAATAAATTTGATGATTTTACTTTACTTATGATACAAACTCTGATATTAAATTTTCAAATCCCATCCCTTCAGGCAATATTTATTTTACATCGCCCAGAGGGCGTTTTTTTTATTTTGCTAGTTTCCTTAATGTATTTAATTCAAGATTTTGAAATTTGGATTTGACTAAAGCATCTGCATTTTATTACCAGAAAGATAAATGCAGAACTTCTTCGCTACAGATTTCACTTCTTCATCGCTGAAATAATGTTTGCCTCTCAAACCCTCTTTCATGGGGCCGAAGAGATGATAGTCTGAAGGCAAACATTATTCCAGTGACGAGAAAGTGAAATCAGTAGTGAAGAAGTGGCTCAAAGTACAGTCAACAGAATTTTATGGGTAGGATACATGCTCTCATTCGAAGGTGGAACATTGCTATTGAGAGAAACGGTGATTATGTGGAGAAGTAGAGATGTGATCCTCAGAGAACCAACTTCATTCTGATGTATGATACATATTCCTGTGTTGGTAATTATACCTGTCCTAAACAAAATGGCATTACTTTTTGACCCACCATCATATATATATATATATATATATATATATATATATATATATACCTATTAAATTGTGTCTGTAAAAAAAAAGATTAAAAATCAATATCTAAATATTTCCTCTTGATCAATGCACAAATATCTTGTTTAAACATCCCTAAGTTAAACAAAATCCACACCCCGCTTATACCGACACAACCGAAGAGAAAAACCAATGTCTACTGCCCCGATAATACTGCAGAGGAGATATCCAAATCCTGTCACTATCACAGAATTTACAAGTATGGCACTGTAGTTCACAATTCCAGGATAGTAGTATTTATTTACTTCTCACAGTTTTTTTTTCCAATTGAGAGTTTCTCGTATATGTGCATCCGCATAGTGGTCAATAGTATTTATTTGAATAGGCAAGTTCATATTTGTGTTTATCAACCTCCTGTCTGACAATTGACTATTAAGGTCCCATCTCTGGGTTGATATAAAAAATGAATTTTTTAAAAAAATGCGTTAAAAAATTGAGTTTGAAAAATAATTTTAATTACCTATCAAGCATGAATAAAACAAAATGTATTTGGCATAAAGTAAACCAACAAGGGTTGACATGCCGTAAAATCCAACCAACAACCAACCAACCAACCAGTTATTATGGATATCTTTTATTTCCAATATTATAAAGGTTGATACAGAAATACTGAGACATTATGAAGTATCATTTGAAAGTGAATGTTGAAGTTGGTGTAGTAGTATTTATTTACTTCTCACAGTTTTTTCCCAATTGAGAGTTTCTCGTATATGTGCATCCGCATAGTGGTCAATAGTATTTATTTGAATAGGCAAATTCATATTTGTGTATATCAAGCTCCTGTCTGACAATTGTATATCAAACAATTCTTCTTATTCAATTCTATATGTATATGCACACATATACACACACACACACACATACATTACGGTGAAGTCATGCAAAAAGCACTGGTTCCTGCTAGATCACCAAAGTTAAGCAGTGATAAGCCTGTTTAATACTTAATTGGGTGACCACTTAAGCAATAGCAGGTATTGTAATCAACCTGAGTCCTTTGTTTATCAAAAAAGACCTGATTCAGTATTAAATGAACTGAAAAGGATTGATATGTGGTAAAACTAAATAACCTTTGCTATTTCTGTTTCTGGATATAAAGTGAGGGTTCATTTTGGTATTATAACCAAGTTGTAAACTGATCCCCTACTTCTTATATTCCATTCATTTTTATAATCATATTTTAAGACTGATTACAGTTAAGTCACTCTGAAAGCCCCAGCAACAGCAAGTACTGTAAGTAACCCGAGTCCTTTGTTTATGAAAATGACTTGATTCGGCATTAAATGACCCGAAAGGGTTGATATGCCATAAAACAAAACCTTAACTAAGTTGTAAATTGATCCCCCATATTTTAGATTCAATTCATTTTTATAATTAAGTATATTTTAAGACTGATTACAGTCAAGTCACACAGAAAACATGTTTCCTGCTAGATGACCAAAGTTAAGCAGTGATGAGCCTGTTCAATACTTAATTGGGTGACGACTTAAGCAACAGTAGGTACTGTAAGCAAATTGAGTCCTTGGTTTATCAAAATGACTTTTCAGCTTTAAATGACCCAAAAAGGGTTGATATGCCATAAAACAAAACAAGGAAACAATTAAACTTTACAATTAGGAAATGACTATAAAAACATAACAATATTCATAAAAAATTACCAACCTACAAAAATCAATTGTACAATGTGTGACACAAGGTCAATTTTTAAGCAGGTTACAACTTGTTAACTTTGGTGGTTGTAAAGTTTACTTATACCATTAAATGTGATATAAATGGAGACGTGTTGTGTAATGGTTACCATCAGAGGAAAGAGACACAACAAAATTATTTTCCCTCCAGCTATGGGTAAATAGTAGGGCAGACTAGTCTCTTTTAACCTTGGTTAGGTAACCAGTGCCTCCCATATTTATTTTTTACTTATAGATCCCTTTGATTCCTAATTTACTTTTTTTATTTTATTAATTAATTAATTTTTTTTTATTTATTAATTATTTATTTTTTATTTATTTATTTTTGGTGATCTGAGTTCAAATAATGTCTTAAGCTTTTTTTCTTATACACAGACTTACGTAATTCCACATAACATAACAATAAGAATACTTCTCAAATATGTAAAACCCTCACCAACAAGACATTTCAACATACATTACTCCTTTTGTATTCTTTCTAATTAGTTTGCCACGGCAATAAAATATGTTGTTAATTATACACTCTCCCTCTAGCTATGGGTAAATATTAGGGCAGACTAGTCTCTTTTAACCTTGGTTAGGCAACCAGTGCCTCCCATATTTATTTTTTACTTATAAATCCCTTTGATTCCTAATTTCTTTTTTTATTTTATTAATTAATTAATTTTTTTTATTTATTAATTATTTTATTTTTATTTATTTATTTTTGGTGACTGAGTTCAAATAATGTCTTAAGCTTTTTTTCTTATACACAGACTTACGTAATTCCACATAACATAACAATAAGAACCTTCTCAAATATGTAAATCACCAACAAGACATTTCAACATACATTACTCCTTTTGTATTCTTTCTAATTAGTTTGCCACGGCAATAAAATATGTTGTTAATTATACACTCTCCCTCTAGCTATGGGTAAATAGTAGGGCAGACTGGGCTCTTTTAACCTTGGTTAGGTAACCAGTGCCTCCCATATTTATTTTTTACTTATAAATCCCTTTGATTCCTAATTTCCTTTTTTAATTTTATTAATTAGTTTATTTTTTTATTTATTAATTATTTAGTTTTTATTTATTTATTTTTGGTGACCTGAGTTCAAATCCTTAACAAGGCTGGTAGTATTTCACATAGCACTATATTATAGTGCTATCTTGGGAAAGTACTATATTATAGTGCTATCTTGGGAAAGGAATGGATTCAATTATTCTCCCTCCAGCTATGGGTAAATAGTAGGGGAGACTGGGCTCTAACCTTGGTTAGGCAACCAGTCTAAGAAAAGGAAAACTCTAAATTCAAACCTACTAATCTCTGCTTAAGAAATTGACCTTGTGTCACATCCTGCTCATGCGGAGGGGTTGGTAAATATCTATGCCACTAAATGTGTGTAAATGAATGCATGCGTGTATGTGACTATATCCATATTAATAGGCATTCCTACAAAGACAGAAAACAGCATAGCTCACATGACTTTCGGAAACATTTTTTCATGCTTCAGAGTTGCAGAGGCATGGAATAAACTGCCTGCATCTATTATAGGCTGCTGAAACACTGCATCATTCAAAGCTCCATGCTTCCTGTAATCTGTCAACACTATACCTGATACCCCCCTCCACACTCATATGCACGCACGCGCACACATACATGTATATTATTACTGTACGCTATTCATGTTCTTGACACTAATACATTATTCTATGTACTAGACATGAGACTTTGATGAGTTGTGGTGCACCTGAGCACTGCTCACAATAAATTTCATTATTATATCAACACCTTATGGGTTATTTAATGCCAAAATTTGATACATTTCTAAATATTTGATTATAATCATAACTCTTTATATTTTTCAAGCTCCCATTGGAATTATTTTTTTAAATCATATATAAACAGTCTTGAAATATGATTAATTATAAAAATGAATGGAATCTAATGTGGTTGAAAATTGGGGGATCAGTTTACAACTTGGTTATAATAACAAAATGAGCCATCACTTTATATACAGAAACACAAATGATAAAAGTAATTACAAAGTCATTTAATTTTGATTTTTCAGACTGTTGTCCTCATCTTTATGGTAGTATGTAAAAACACAATATTTTGGCCACTGTATCCTCCGGCCTTCTTCAGGTGTTCCCTGTCTATCCAGGTTGGGTCATTGCTATTCTCCAATACACAGCATGTCTCTAAATATTTCTTTATTTTTCAACCGTAAGCGTCTCAAAAAAGCTTTTCAAAAAAATTATTTTTTCGAACACTTCTAAATTCTCTGTATTTTGACCGTTTTAACTTCAAATATCAAACATCTTGCCCTGAGGAAGGCTGTTTTCTTTGTGTACTTAAAAATTTTATATTTTTCTATTATTATTATTTTAGTTCATATTTAAAATAGTAATAGATAGAATACAATGTGTACATGGACAAACACTCAGCCGAAACATGTGTTGGAATTTTATTAAACCATTTTCATCCATTCAACATTTTCTTTCCTTTATTTATTTATCTTTTCAACATATTGTTGGATTTATTTCCATTTTTAAAGTTACATATAAATATATATGTGTGTGTGCGTGTGTATGCGTATGTGCTTATACAAGATTTAGTTGCGTATTGTGTGCATACAAGTTTTTATTGTTTTATGCCTGTGCTTTGCATATACATGTGTAAGACATTTTACTTACTTCTGTAAATGCACATTTGAAATTACATATGTATATATATATATATATATATATTGTGTGTGTATATATATATATATATATGTGTGTGTGTGTGTATGTGTGTGTGTGTGTGTGTGCGTGCGTGCATGCATGTGTATGTACATATATGAGATTTCATTGCGTATTGTGTGCATACAAGTTGTTATTGTTTTATACCTGTGCTTGCATATACATGTGTAAGACATTTAACTTACTTCTGTAAATGCATATTTGTAATTATATATATATATATATATGTGTGTGTGTGTGTGTGTGTGTATCTGTGTGTATGTGCATGCACGTGTGTATGTGCATATACAAGATTTAATTGTGTACTGAGTGCATACTAGATTTTATTTAATGTTTATGCCTATGCTTTGCATATACATGTGTACGTCATTTTACTTACTTCAATAAATGCATATTTGGAATTATATATGAATATATATATATATATATATATATATATATATATGTGTGTGTGTGTGTGTGTCTGTATGTGCGTGT
>CM042165.1:83975030-84012591 GCA_023376005.1 Doryteuthis pealeii
CACCCTTAACAATTTTAGCATAAGCTGGAGGGAGAGTAGATGGATGCGCATACCTTTTCCAAGGGTATTAGCGGCTATTGTGAAAATACTAACAGCCTCGTTCAGGATTTTGAAACTTGCATCGAGGCATCCATCCTATGACTTTAATCATATACCACCTGCCTCCAAACAAAATGATATATGTCCATACTTTTAGTGATTCAAAATTCATTGGTTATATCATTATTTTTATATCATTTGCATAGGAGTGAATCTAAATTGATCCTACTTAAAAATTCCTATGTATCAATCTTCGTCGCTCCCCGCAGAGGAATTGACGTAAATACTACTATATTATTGACAATTAATGAAATAGATCACAAAATTAGGACTGAACTTCTATCTCCTAGTAGGATCCTCCTCAAGCAGGATTTAACAGCGTTTTGAATTCAGAGTCTTTCTTTCTTCAGATCTGGTTGCCTGTAACCAAGATTTAAAGTAGCCCAGTACTACTATTCTTACCCAATAGCTGCGAGCGGCAGAGTCGTTGGATTCATACCTTCACCAAAGTGCGTATTAGGCCTCACTGTGAACTGTTAGCTTCGTCGTCCAGGATTTTGAACTATGGCTCCGGTTGATGGCAGATCCACGTTTCCTCATACCAATATTAGACCACGTGCCTTCCAATACATCATCAATAACATATATCGTCATCGTATACACTTATATCTATATATACGATTGTAAGACAAGTATGAATTATTATGTCGATACTTTAAGTTGATTCAAAATTTTGTATTTTATCTCATTTGTTGTGATACGAACCATACCAATCCTTCTTAAAAACATGAACATTGCCGTGTCAACATTTCCTGCTACTGTCACAAGAGGTGGATTATATTTGACTCTATGAGTATAGTAGTATATATATATATATATGACTATATATATAATGGAAGTTTGACTTACCGGTGAATATGGGTTACGATGGTTAGGTGGTGCAGAATTCAGAGGGGGTAAGTTCCAGCGATATTAACAAATACAAAGTGTTCAATACGTTAAGCTAGAGCAAATTTATTATAAAATAGGTACAAGAGATCAACCTACTCCAGTTTCACCATATAGGATCGTTCATAACGAACCAGTTTAACGCAATGAACACACTCGTGTAATCGACTGCAATTAATTCGGTATCTCGATTAACATTTCATGTGGATTTACCCTGAAGATCCCTTATGCGTGAAACTCGAGTAGGTTATCACTTGTACTTATTTTATAATATAGAATAGATAAAGATATAATAGATTATTATATGTGACACAACATAATTATTATGCCCATACTTTTAGTCGATCAATTTGTTTTATCTTCATTATTGTAGATAGGAACCATACCAATCCTCTAAAAAATGGGACATTTGATGTCACATCCTGCTTGTACAGAGAGGTGGGTATATTGATATATTTTATTAATTATTATATATAGTATTATAGATTATAGATTATATATAGTACACAACATTATATCTATGATGCCCATACTTTAGTTGATTCAAAATTTTGTGTTTTTATTCATATGGCATATTTGTAGAGTGGAACCCATACGAATCTTCGTAATTGAAAAAAAAAGAAACTTAAAAATGCCAATTTTCCACTCAAGCTGATTCGCCATTTAGCGCACACACACATTGAAGAGAAAAGAAAAAAAGAAGAAAAAAAACAAGAAATTAAAACAACATAAAACAATAAAAACAAAAACCAAAGAAAAGAAAATAGTTTCTGTGTATTGCGAAACAGATGAATGAGCGATTTGAAAGTTCATAATGGGTGGGGCTTGTTAAAATTCACTTTATCTGAAAATTTCTGAAAATATTTCACGGGAAAAAATGAAAATTTTTCTGGTTGAAAGTTTTTGGTCTTTTTATTTTAGAAAATAAAGTGCAAGTCAGGTTTGATTGTTTGATGAACATTGGATACATTTACACTCATCCCTTTATTTTACCACCTATCTTTTTTTAAAAGAAGTTATTAATATATTATATTAGATTTATATATGTTATAGCATATATGATGTGTATATGTGCATATATATATTTATATTCGCATATTATAAGTATATTGCATCATATTATTAGTTATGTATGTTGTTTGCATTATAATTTAGTAATGTGCATAATTATGATGTCATATGATTATATATATGCATATATATATGTGTATATGGCATATATTATATAGTATATGTGCATATATATAATATGTGCACTATATATATATATATATGCATATGCATATATATATGTGTATTATGTGATATATATATATATATATTATGTGTGTTATATGCATATAGTGTATATGTGTATATGTGCATTATATATATAATATTGATATATATATAATGTTGCATATATATTTATATATATATAATATAATATGGCATATATAATATTATATATATAAATATATGAATATAATATATATATTTGCATATTATATATATGCATATATTATATATAAATATGCATATATATATATATGTGTATATGTATATGGATATATTATATATAGTATATATAGTATATATTATATATATATATATAAACAAAGAGAGATTACAAAAAATGATTCTCATATATATATACATGATAATGATTATTATACATATATACTATGAAGTTTCGCATATATTAGATTATCTCTTTATATATTAACAAAAGATTTGCAAAATATATTCTTCATAATATACACTATATATTATATATATATAACAAAAGAAGATTTACAAAAATATTCTCTATATATGTGTGTGTGTGTTGTGTGTGTGTGTGTTGTGTTGTGTGTGTGTTTTTAAGAAATTCTAGCATTTAATTAAAAATGTTTTATAAGATAGACATTACATACATCTTAATTATTTTAAACTCCTCCTTCACCATATGTATCATATATATCGGGTGCGACAAAGTGACGAAATATGAAGGATGCATACTTGATAAACACATGAGACCCAAACAACATGAAGAGTATCGACGACACTAGTTTTACAACAAAAAATGCAGGATGAAAATAGAAGATTCCACCCACTAACAACAAAAAATACGTTACATATATAAATGAATTGACATGTCGCTGTATTTCTTACAGTCTTGAGAAATTTGCAAACATGTCTGCTGGGAAACCAAATGTAGCCAATGGCACCTCTGAAATGTATTTGTACCACTATAATAACTGAATATAATAAATAAATACACTGTTACACACGTAATCGAGCACTTTATTTCAATTTCTCCAATACTTTAAAAAAGGAACTACCAGTAACTATTAATATAGTTAACTATATACTACTATATATATATACTATATATATATAAGTATAAATCTTTAATGAGTCTCGATGAACCTACTAAAGTTTCGCTAATGGCTTCTTTCAGGGGCTAGAAATTCTGATCTCAGATCGTTAGCCCTGAAGTAACATTATGCCGAAAACTTTTTAGTAGCGTTCGTCTGAATCCATTATCAATTTATCGGTTTATTTATTATGCTACTACCTTAGGTATGCACACTTTTACTCATTAGCTTTAGTTCCTGGCACGGTTTATGTTATGGAATAGTAATATCAATCTGTTTCTGGTATATATATATATGCACTATAAATCGTTTGTTTTTTTTCAAAAGTATTTGTTACTAATAGATTATTTTTGTGTTATGATTATCTTGGTCTTTCTTTTTTTACAAAAAATGTTTCTTCCGGTTGATTGTTTGGTAGTTATATTTTACAATCAAAACTATTTGCTGGGGTTTTTTTTCTCACTCGAGGATTTACCAACAAGTTTGGTTATATTATTAAAATATATAATATAATATGGTGTGTGTGTGGAAGTATATAGAAAGTTGAAAAACAACAAGTGTTCAGATGCATGATAATTTAATGTAGGAGATTGAAGTTTATAATATTTCAGTTTGTTTAGCAAACCATTATCAGGCATTATTTATATGGAAAAAAACTTAAAAAACAGTGGTTTGAATTGTTTTGTTTGTGTGTTGTGGCTTCAACTCAAAATATTGAAAAATAAAGAAAAAGAGAAAAAGAGAGAGAGAGAGACTCTGTGTGTAAGAAAAAAAAAGAGAGTATCTTTTTATAACATTTTCTCTGCATGTATGACCATCATCATCATCATCATCATCATCAAATTGTGCTAAACAGAAAGGATTCCCTTTTGACTCACTCTCACCACCCATCCCTATTTGACCATCGTTCTTGGCAGTTCCTTTGACATCCAGTTCTGCACAGAGCTGTAAGTTTTTGTGAGCGACCAACACTGTGTGTCCATAAAGTAAGAGTCCATAGGGAAAAAAAACTTTTAAGAGTTTGTCTGATTTTACACAGTGTTCAACATTATCATATCGTCTTTGCTTGGATGGTTTGTGAGATGGGAGGTAAGTGGCCATACATCTGCTGTTTTGCAGGTGCTGATTCCAGGATTTTGTTTAAACTAATACACATCATCTTTATACTTGTTCCGTCTCTTTTTTGTTTCGTTCCTTAAAGAACTTAGAGCCATACAATCATTGTGTTCCTTTCAAACTGTTGTGATGCCAATTTGTTTAAAATCATTTTGGAAAATAATTTTTTAAATGTTTTTTCTGTATAAATGAATGCCCTTGACGATGGTTGGCTAAACAAACTGATGCGTTATAATGTTGGCTCCTACATTAAAATATCATCCATCTGACAGCACACTGTCATTTTTTAAATTCTTTATTACTTACATACAGTTGGATTCATTTCTATGTTTCTTATATATATATATATATATATATATATATATATATATATTGGAGAAAGAAAAAAAACGAAGAATAGAGAAAAGAAAGAACAGAATGGGATAATAAAAGATGAATTTAATCAATATCACTTACACATGTGTTTCGCGTCAGTTCATCTGTGTGAAAATATTCTGCACACAGAGAAGATTCGACCTTCATCAGAGTGAAAATTTATTTTGAATGAAAAATTTTAGTTTAGTCAAAATAAAATTTCACTCTGATGAAGAATATTTTCACACAGATGAACTGACCGAAACACATGTGTAAAGTGATATTGATTAAATTCATCTTTTATTATCCATTCTGTTCTTTCTTTTCTTTATCATTCTTTCTCATATTGTTGGATTCATTCCAATTTCCATTTTTACATATATTATAATATATTATAATATATATAATATTATATAATATATATTTAACATATATATTATATATATTATATATATATTAACCTTTCTGTTGCAGTGGCACTCTTAAATTCATCCAAAAGTGCACAATATATTAAAACATAGAGCAATAATAATAATATTATAATAGTTGAATAAGTGTTATTATGTGGTGAAGTATTCAGAACATCTTAAAACCAGACCTGACCAAACACAATAAATGTATTTCATATATCACTTGATAAAACTTTGACATTTGAAAATATTTTTTTAACACAGCGAGTGTTATTAGAATCAGGTTGATACTATTTCATTTTTCAAAAAAGTGCTTGTATTAAATGTCAAATTAGGAAAAAAAAATACCGCAATATAATTTCTTAATTTTACATAGGGGGCGGGGGATAAATAATTTTGGAGAGCACCAGTTTTTGGGAAAATTAATAACTTGAATATAATAGATCAAAATCTCTTAAAAAATCACAAATTATTCAAAACTCAATACGAATAAAACTATCTATTGTAAATTCACTAAGAACTTTTCAAATATTCACATTTCCTTACAAAATAAATACAAATTATTCAGTAGGGGCGAATAATTCTGGACAGAAATTAATATATATATATATATATATTATTATATATAATCCAAATAGAAGAAATCTTCCTTACGACACAGATTTATTTTAAAAAAACCTGTCGCAGTTTAGAGCTCAAATGTTAGAGTCACAGAGCAAATATATAAGTAAAGAAATAACAAAAGACTTAGAGATTAGCTTTATAGTCTATTTCAGGGATTAGACAGGTGGTTTAACTTGCCGACTTCATCAGATGCGAAGATGAATTCTTTAATTACTTTAAAGGCATTTGAAACAGATTTTATTTTTTTATTTTTTTTTATTTTTAAAATTTTATAGTCCTGTGATATGAATTCAAAGAAATCATTGATGCTCAAAAAATTTTTTATTATGCCAAAAGTTATAAAGAATTCATCATTCGCATCTGATGAGTGAGAGTTAACACTTTTGTCTAAGCCCTGAAATAGACTATAAAGGTAAATCTCTAAGTCTTTTGTTATTTCTTTATTATATATATATATATATATATATATATTATATTATATACAAGTGGTCAAAAATATATTGAAATTTTTTGTACTTTTTGACACACATTGTAGTCTGAAAAAATCACTTCTATTCATTTCTTCATTTCTATCTTGGTAAATACAGATTTAAACTTTGATACTTTTTTGATACACCTTGTATTCTGAAAAAAAATGGATGAATGAACATTAGATTTTCAGAATACAAGGTGTGTGAAAAGTACAAAAAATCTCAATACTTTTTTGACAGACCTTTTATAATATATATATATATATAATATATATATATATATATATAAAAGGTGTGTGTCAAATATTGAGATTTTTTGTACTTTTCACACACGAATCAACGTCACTGATGAATGCATGCGATTTTTCATGTATGAAACTAAGGTTGTGACTGTTCTATTGCCATCAAATAAATAGATATGTAATACATTTATATATTATTTTATATTATTATTATAATAGCTCTATTCTTTATATCGAGCACTTCTCCTAATACTACTGCAATTTGGCAACCATTCCAGTGGAAAGCTGAAGCGGTGACTATCCCAGACTATAGTCATATATATATCTATATTATTTGTAAAAAAGGAAAGTCCACAAAATTTGTTAATATGTTTTCAAGAAAATTTTTTAAAATTTTTTTTATCACATACGCAACAGATCTTCTGATCTTCTTCAGGCTTTGATTGATAATATGAAAATGAATTCTTACATGCAGTCTAAATAATATACCTGAGTATTTCACTTCCCTCTTCCTGTTTGGGGAGTGGAATATAAAGGAATTTCATTTTTAACATTAGTCTTTTAAACAGGTGTTTTTGTTTTCTGGGTGGCTTGGTAATAAATTCATTAACTGAGCTTTTTTATCTTTTATTGTTCATCAGATGTTCATTTGATTATTTTAGTGTGTGTGTTTGAAATTTGTTTTTGTTCTAGAGAATTCTGTTTATTTTTCTATAAGTTTATACTTTTTGGGTGTGTGTATGTGTGTGTCTATGTATATGTTGCCTTATGCTTACTTTTTGTGTTCAAACACGCACGCACGCACGCACGCACACACAAAAGTCCCATGGTAGAGAGGTCCATTTGGGTTACAGAAACAATAAATGACATGGCTCAAAAGACCAGGTTGCATATTGAAAGCTTACTACTGATTTGAAGTTCGTACAAAAGGTCAACATTCTTACTTTATATATATTGACCTTGATAGACCTTTTCAATATACGTATATGTATATGTATGCTAATAGGCTTTACATAATATGGGTATATATATATACTTATATCAGGTTATGTATATTGATTTATATATCAGCAAAATAGATATATGAATTATGTAAAT
Organism: Doryteuthis pealeii; assembly: GCA_023376005.1. NCBI lineage: Eukaryota > Metazoa > Mollusca > Cephalopoda > Myopsida > Loliginidae > Doryteuthis > Doryteuthis pealeii. The sequence continues at coordinate 83,982,671 of CM042165.1, forward strand.
GAATATATGTAAGATATAACATGTTAGAGGAGAAAGATTGGATAAAAAAAAAAAAAAAAACATATATTTGGAAGTACAGTCATCTAAGTACTCGTTTAGATTCATATGACAGTTTTTAGTATATGCACTGAATTCTACTAAATTTAATGTCCACTGCTGCAGAGACATGACAGTCATAAATTGAACATAGGAACAGAGTGAGATAATTGGAGAGAAAATTAAGAGAAAGAAAGAACTTAAAGAGAGAAAGTAAAGAGAGAGGGAGAGATGCAGAGAAAATAAATGAAAATATATATATATATTATATTATATATTATATATAGAGAAGAGCAGAGAGAGAGAGAATAAGAGGAGAGAGAATAGAAGATAGAGAGAGAGAGAGAGAAGATAGAGAAGAGAGAATAGGAGAGAGAGAGAATGAGAAGAATGAGAGAGAGAATAGAGAATGAGAGAGAGAGAGGAGAGAGAGAATAAGAGATAGAGAGAGAGAGAATAAGAGAGAGAGAGAGAGAATAAAGAGGAAGAGAGAGAGAGAAGAGAGAATGAGAGAATAGGAGATAGAGAGAGAGAGAATAAGAGAAAGAGAGAAGAGAGAGAGTAAGAGAGTAAATGAGAGAGAATGAAGAGAAAGAATGTAAATGAAGAGAGAGAGGAGAGAGAAGAGGAGAGAGAATAAGAAAAAGAGAGAGAGAGAATAGAGAAGGAATGTAAATGAAATAGAGAGAGAGAGAAAGAGAGAGAGAGAGAGAGAGAAGGAGATTGATAGATATAAAGAAAATGAGAGAGAGAGAATATGAGAAAGAGAGAGAGAGAATAAGAGAAAGAATGAAATGAAAGAGAGAGAGAAGAGAGGAAAGAGAGAGAGAGAGAGAGATGAAGGGAGATTGATAGATATAAAGAAAATGAGAACTGAGATGGATAAACCTTTTTGAGAAAAAGGAATTAGATATAAAATAAAATGATTACGAAGGAAACAATGAATCAGTTAAATCAATTAAAACAATTGGATAGAAATAAAAAGCAGTGAATTTCATGAAGAAGGAACAAGAGGAGGGAAAGTAGGTAAATAAAAGAAGAGAAGGGGGAGAAAGGAAAGAAAAAAAGAAAAAGAAAAAGAAAAAGAGTTGTTCTAATGAATAAGAAAATAGTGAATAAGGAAAAGAAAATAGAAATAAGCTGATTTTGATTGAAGAAAGAATTTTATATTCCACAAGGAAGAAAGAAGAAAGAAAGAAAATTAAATTGGAGAAAAGAAAAAAGGAGAGAGAATGAGAAAGAAGAAAAAGGAGAGAGAATGAAGAAAGTTGAAAGATGAAAAGGAGAAAGAAGAAAAGAAAAAGAAGAAATAAAAAAAAAGATGAAAAGAGACGAAGAAAGAGAAAAGAAGAAAGAAATAAGAAAGTAAAAAAAAAAGAAAAAGAAAAAAGAACTGATTAAACTGAAGAAAAAGTAGTAAATAAAAAAAAAGAAGATGATTTTCTTCAAAAAATAAAATAAATATAAAAAGAAAGAAATGAAGAAAGGAAAGAAGAAAAGAAGAATAAAAAAAAATAGAAATAAGAAGAAGAAATTGGTATAACTGAAGGAAAAAAGAGAAAAAACAGACAAGAAATATATAACAAAGAAAGAAATTGAAGAAAGATCTAGAAAGGAGAAAGAAAAACAAGGGGAAATGACCAGATATTTGGAAGAATGAAAGAAAAATGATAAAAGAATGAAAAAGACAGAAGTTGATTTTTTGTGAAAAAAAGGAAAGAAAGAAGAAGAATAAAGAAAGACAGGAAAAGATATGGCAAAAGAAAGAAAATGAAGAATGTCAAGAAAGAGAAAAGAAAAACAAGGTTAAAAATGTATCAGAAATTTGGAAAAATGAAGAAAGAAAAAAAAAAATAAGTGATTTATTTGAAAAAAGAAGAAATAAGAAATAAGAAGTTGGTTCAAATGAAGGAAGAAAGAAAGAAAGAACAGGAAAAGGAAACGATAAAAAAAAAAAGGATTGAAGAATGATCTAAAGAGAGAAAGAAGAACAAGGTGGAAATGAAAAGAATTTGAAAAATGAAAAAAGAAAAAGAAAAGAATGAAAAAAAAAAAGTGATTTATCTGGAAAAAAGAAGAAGAAGAAATACAGAAAGACAGGAAAAGATATGACAAAAAAAGAAATTGAAGAATGATCTAGAAAGAGAAAGAAAAACAAGGTGGAAATGACTAGAAATTTGGAAAAAGAAAAAGATGAAAAAAGAAAGAAAGTGATTCATCTGAAAAAAAGAAGAAAGACAGGAAAAGATATGACAAAAGAAAGAAATTGAAGAATGATCTAGAAAGAGAAATAACATTTTTTTAAATTAGGAATTTCGAAAAAAAAAAAAAAAAAGATGAAGGAGGAAACAAAAAGAAAAAAAAAGAAGCTAAGATGAGATGAAAAGAAAAAAGAAAATAAAAAGAAAAAGTTAAAAAGAATTCAACGAAAGAAAAAATAATGAAAGAAAAAAGAACGAAAGAAAAGAATGAAATTATAGCTAGAAAAATTAATCGCAAAAAGAACTGGCTTATCAAAACAGAGATAGAAGCAAATGTTTAGATGCGTTTTTACCATGACAGACAGATATAGATTTGGGTGTGTCTGTGGGTGTGTCTGTTCTGTGTGTCTGTGTGTGTGTGTCTGTGGTCTTTTGTGTGATCCCTGTGTGACTCATAGAGAGGACTGGTGACGGGGCTGACTGTAGGCTGAGAAAATATCAGAGACGAAAAGCTTGTGGTGCCAGGGAAAATGACGAAGTATGCCAATATTGTCATAGCCATTTGTCCTGGGCACCACAAGCTTTTCGTCTCTGATATTTCTCAGCCTACAGTCAGCCACCAGTCACCAGTCTCTCTATGAGTCACACAGGGATCACACAAAAGACACAGACACACACACACAGACACACAGACACAGACACACCCACAGACACACCCACAAATCTATATCTGTCTGTCATGGTAAAACGCAATCTAAACATTTGCTTCTATCTTCTGTTTGATAAGCCAGTCTTTTTTGCGATTAATTTTTCTAGTCTATATTTCATTCTTTTTCTTTCGTTCTTTTTCTTTCATTATTTTTCTTTCGTTGATTCTTTTTAACTTTTTCTTTTTTCTTTTCTTTATTTCTTTTCATCTCATCTTAGCTTCTTTTTTTTCTTTTATTGTTTCCTCCTTCATCTTTTTTTTTTTTTTCGAAATTCCTAATTTAAAAAAAATGTATTTCTCTTTCTAGATCATTCTTCAATTTCTTTCTTTTGTCATATCTTTTCCTGTCTTTCTTCTTTTTTTCAGATGAATCAACTTCTTTCTTTTTTTCATTCTTTTCTTTTTCCAAATTTCTAGTCATTTCCACCTTGTTTTTTCTTTCTCTTTCTAGATCATTCTTCAATTTCTTTCTTTTGTCATATCTTTTCCTGTCTTTCTGTATTTCTTCTTTCTTCTTTTTTTCAGATAAATCACTTTTTTTCATCTTTTTTTTTTCTTTTTTCATTTTTCAAATTTCTTTTCATTTCCACCTTGTTCTTCTTTCTCTCTTTAGATCATTCTTCAATTCCTTTTTTTTTTTATCGTTTCCTTTCCTGTTCTTTCTTTCTTTCTTTCCTTCATTTGAACCAACTTCTTATTTCTTATTTCTTCTTTTTTCAAATAAATCAACTTATTTTCTTTTTTTCTTTCTTCATTTTTCCAAATTTCTGATCATTTTTACCTTGTTTTTCTTTCTCTTTCTTGACCATTCTTCATTTTCTTTCTTTTGCCATATCTTTTCCTGTCTTTCTTTATTTCTTCTTCTTTCTTCCTTTTTTTCACAAAAATCAACTTCTGTCTTTTTTCATTCTTTTATCATTTTTCTTTTCATTCTTCCAAATATCTGGTCATTTCCACCTTGTTTTTCTTTCTCTTTCTAGATCTTTCTTCAATTTCTTTCTTTTGTTATATATTTCTTGTCTTGTTTTTCTCTTTTCCTTCAGTTATACCAACTTCTTTCTTCTTATTTCTATTTTTTTTTTATTCTTCTTCTTTCTTTCTTCTTTCTTCATTTCTTTCTTTTTATATTTATTTTTATTTTTTGAATGAAATCATCCTTCTTTTTTTTTATTTACTACTTTTTCTTCAGTTAAATCAAGTTTCTTTTTTCTTTTTTTTTTTTTTACTTTCTTATTTCTTTCTTCTTTTTCTCTTTCTTCGTCTCTTTTCATCTTTTTTTTTATTCTTCTTTCTCTTTTCTTCTTTCTTCCTTTTCATCTTTCAACTTTCTTCATTCTCTCTCCTTTTTCTTCTTTCTTCATTCTCTCTCCTTTTTCTTTTCTCCAATTAATTTTCTCTTTCTTTCTTTCTTCCTTGTGGAATATAAAAATTCTTTCTTCAATCAAATCAGCTTATTTCTACCTTTTTCTTTTTTCTTATTCACTATTTTTCTTTATTCAATTAGAACAACTCTTTTTCTTTTTTCTTTTTCTTTTTTTCTTTCCTTTCCCCCTCTCTTTCTTTTATTTACCTACTTTCCCTCTCCTCTTGTTCCTTCTTCATGAAATTCACTGCTTTTTATTTCTATCCAATTGTTTTAATTGATTTAACTGATTCAATTTGTTTCCTTCGTAATCATTTATAATTTTATATCTATTCCTTTTTCTCAAAAAGGGTTTATCCATCTCAGTTCTCATTTTCTTTATATCTATCAATCTCCCTTCATCTCTCTCTCTCTCTCTCTTTCTCTCTCTCTCTCTCTCTTTCATTTACATTCTTTCTCTCTCTCTCTCTCTCTCTCTCTCATTTTCTTTATATCTATCAATCTCCCTTCATCTCTCTCTCTCTCTCTTCTCTCTCTCTCTTTCATTTACATTCTTTCTCTTATTCTCTCTCTCTCTTTTTTCTTATTCTCTCTCTCTCTCTCTCTCTCTCTTTCATTTACATTCTTTCTCTTATTCATTCTCTCTCATTTACATTCTTTCTCTTACTCTCTCTCTCTCTCTTTCTCTTATTCTCTCTCTCTCTATCTCTTATTCTCCTCTCTCTCATTCTCTCATTCTCTCTCTCTCTTTCTCTTATCTCTCTCTCTCTCTTATTCTCTCTCTCTCTATCTCTTATTCTCTCTCTCTCTCTCTCTCTCTCTCTCTCATTCTCTCTCTCTCTCTCTCTCTCTCTCTCTCTCTCTCTCTCTCTCTCTCTCTCTCTCTCTCTCTTATTCTCTCTCTCTCTTATTCTCTCTCTCTCTCTCTCTCTCTATATATATATATATATATATAAATATATATATATATATTTCATTTACTTTCTCTGCATCTCTCCCTCTCTCTTTACTTTCTCTCTTTAAGTCTTTCTTTCTCTTATTCATTTTCTCTCCCAATTATCTCACTCTGTTCCTATGTTCAATTTTATGAGCTGTCATGTCTCTGCAGCAGTGGACATTAAATTTAGTAGAATTCAGTGCATATACTAAAAAACTGTCATATGAATCTAAACGAGTACTTAGATGACTGTACTTCCAAATATATGTTTTTTTTTTTTTTTATCCAATCTTTCTCCCTCTACATGTTATATCTTACATATATTCATTTACATAATTCATATATCTATTTTTGCTGATATATAAATCAATATACATACCTGAATATAAGTATATATATATATACCCATATTATGTAAAGCCTATTAGCATACATATACATATACGTATATTGAAAAGGTCTATCAAGGTCAATAATGATATAAAGTAAGATGTTGACCTTTTGTACGAACTTCAAATCAGTAGTAAAGCTTTCAAATGCAACACTGGTCTTTTGAGCCATGTCATTATTGGTTCTGTAACCCAAGATGGACCTCTCTACCATGGACCTTTTGTGTGTGCGTGCGTGCGTGCGTGCGTGTTTGCACACACAAAAAGTAAGCATAGGCACATATACATAGACACACACATACACACACCCAAAAAGTATAAACTTAAGTAGAAAAACACAGAAATTCTCTAGAACAAAAAACAAATTTCAAACACACACACCTAACATATCAAATGAACATCTGATGAACAATAAAAGAGTAATAAAAGCTCAGTTAATGAATTTATTACCAAGCCACCCAGAAAAAAAAAACACCTGTTTAAAAGACTAATGTTAAAAATGAAATTCCTTTATATTCCACTCCCACCAAACAGGAAGAGGGAAGTGAAATACTCAGGTATATATATTTAGACATGCATGTAAGAATTCATTTTCATATTATCAATCAAAGCCTGAAGAAGATACCAGAAGATCTGTTGCGTATGTAAGATAAAAAGAATTTAAAAATTTTTCTGAAAACATATTACATTTTGTGGACTTTCTTTTTTACAAAATATATAGATATATATATGACTATAGTCTGGGATAGTCACCGCTTCAGCTTTCACTGGAATGGTGTGCCAAATTGCAGTAGTATTAGGAGAGTGCTCGATATAAAGAATAGAGCTATTATATAATATAATAGAATAAATATATAAATGTATTACATATCTATTTATTTGATGGCAATAGAACAGTCACAACCTTAGGTTTCATACATGAAAAATCGCATGCATTCATCAGGTGACGTTGATCCGTGTGTGAAAAGTACAAAAAATCTCAATATTTTGACACACACCTTATATATATATATATATATATATATTATATATATATATATATATAAAAGGTCTGTCAAAAAAGTATTGAGATTTTTTGTACTTTTCACACACCTTGTATTCTGAAAATCTAATGTTCCATTCATCCATTTTTTTCAGAATACAAGGTGTATCAAAAAAGTATCAAGTTTAAATCTGTATTTACCAAGATAGAAATGAAGAATGAATAGAACGTGATTTTTTCAGACTACAATGTGTGTCAAAAAGTACAAAAAATTTCAATATATTTTTGACACACCTTGTATATATATATATATATATATATATATATATATATAAGTAAAGAAATAACAAAAGACTTAGAGATTTACCTTTATAGTCTATTTCAGGGAGCTTAGACAAAGTGTCTAACTCTCCCGACTCATCAGATGCGAATGATGAATTCTTTATTACTTTAAAGGCATATAAAAAATTTTTTGCAGCATCAATGATTTCTTTGGAATTCATATCACAGGACTATAAAATTTTAAAAAATAAAAAAAATAAAAAATAAAAATCTGTTTTCAAATGCCTTTAAAGTAATAAAGAATTCATCATTCGCATCTGATGAGTCGGCAGAGTTAAACACCTTGTCTAAGCTCCCTGAAATAGACTATAAAGCTAAATCTCTAAGTCTTTTGTTATTTCTTTACTTATATATTTGCTCTGTGACTCTAACATTCAGAGCACACATTTCTCAAACTGCGACAGGTTTTTTTAAATATAAGGAAGATTTCTTCTCTGGACTTTTATTATATATATATATATATATATATATATATATTATTTCTGTCAGAATTATTTCGCCCCTACTGAATAATTTGTATTATTTGTAAGGAAATGTGAATATTTGCAAGTTCTTAGTGAATTTACCATAGATAGTTTATTCCGTATTGAGTTTTGAATAATTTGTGATTTTTTAAGAGATTTTGATCTATTATATTCATAGTTATTAATTTTCCCAAAAAACTGGTGCTCTCCAAAATTATTTATCCCCCGCCCCCCTATGTAAATTAAGAAATTATATTGCTGTATTTTTTTTTCTTAATTTGACATTTAATACAAGCACTTTTTGAAAATGAAATAGTATCAACCTGATTCTATAACACTCGCCTGTGTTAAAAAAATATTTTCAAATAGTCAAAGGTTTATCAAGTGATATATGAAATACCATTTATTGTGTTTGGTCAGGTCTGGTTTTTAAGATGTTCTTGAATACTTCACCACATAATAACACTTATTCAACTATTACTAATATTATTATTATTGCTCTATGTTTTAATATATTGTGCACTTTTGGATGATTTAAGAGTGCCACTGCAACAGAAAGGTTAATATATATATATATATATATATATATATGTAAAAATATATATATATATATATATATATATATATATATATATATATATATATGTAAAATGGAAATTGGAAATGAATCCAACAATATGAGAAAGAATGAATAAAGAAAAGAAAGAACAGAACGGATAATAAAAGATGAATTTAATCAATATCACTTACACATGTGTTTCGGTCAGTTCATCTGTGTGAAAATATTCTTCATCAGAGTGAAATTTTATTTTGAAACTAAACTATTTTTCATTCAAAATAAATTTCACTCTGATGAAGGTCGAATCTTCTCTGTGTGCAGAATATTTTCACACAGATGAACTGACCGAAACACATGTGTAAGTGATATTGATTAAATTCATCTTTTATTATCCATTCTGTTCTTTCTTTTCTTATTCATTCTTCCTCATATATATATATATATATATATATATATATATATATATAAGAACACATAGAAATGAATCCAACTGTATGTAAGTATATAAAAGATTTAAAAAATGACAGTGTGCTGTCAGATGGATGATATTTTAATGTAGGAGCCAACATTATAACGCATCAGTTTGTTTAGCCAACCATCGTCAGGGCATTCATTTATACAGAAAAAAACATTTAAAAAATTATTTTCCAAAATGATTTTAAACAAATTGCATCACACAGTTTGAAAAGGAACACCAATGATTGTATGGCTCTAAGTTCTTTGAGGAACAAAAAAAGGAGACGGAAACAATATAAAGATGATGTGTATTAGTTTAAACAAATCCTGGAATCAGCACCATGCAAAACAGCAGATGTATGGCCACTTACCTCCCATCTCACAAACCATCCAAGCAAGACGAGTATGATATGTTGAACACTGCTGTAAAATCAGACAAACTCTTAAAAGTTTTTTTCCCTATGGACTCTTACTTATGGACACACCAGTGTTGGTCGCTCAACAAAAACTTACAGCTCTGTGCAGAAACTGGATGTCAAAGGAACTGCCAAGAACAATGGTCAATAGGGACGGGTGGTGAGAGTGAGTCAAAGGAATTCTTTCTGTCAGCACAACTTGATGATGATGATGATGATGATGATGATGGTCATACACGGCAGAGAAATCGTTATAAAAGATACTCTCTTTTTTTCTTACACACAGAGTCTCTCTCTCTCTCTTTTTCTCTTTTTCTTTTATTTTTCATATTTGAGTTGAAGCCACAACACACAAACAAAACATTCAAACCACTGTTTTTTAAGTTTTTTTCCATATAAATGAATGCCCTGATAATGGTTTGCTAAACAAACTGAAATGTTATAAACTTCATCTCTACATTAAAATATCATCCATCTGAACACCTTGTTGTTTTTTCAACTTTTTATATACTTACACACACACACACATATATATATATATATAATTTAATATACCAAACTTGTCAGTAAATCCTCGCAGTGAGAAAAAACCCAGCAAATAGTTTGATTGTAAAAATATACTACCAAACATCAACCGGGAAGAAAAACATTTTTGTAAAAAAGAAAAGACCAAGATAATCATAACAACAAAAAATAATCTATTAGTACAATACTTTGGAAAAAAAAACAAACAATTTATATGCATATATATATATAAGATATATATATTATACAAAACCGCCAGGAAATAGCTAATAAGTAAAAAGTGCTCAATACCTAAGTAGAGCAAATAATAAAGATAAATCAAATGAGTCAGACGAACCTACTAAAAGTTTCGCTTAATGCTCTTCAGGGCTAAATCTGAGTCAGATCTTAGCCCTGAAGAGCATTAAGCGAAACTTTTAGTAGGTTCATCTGACTCATTAGATTTATCTTATATATATATATATATATATATATACTGGTAGTCCCTTTTTAGTATTGGAGAATTGAAAATAAAGTGCTCGATTACGTGTGTAACAGCTGTATTTATTTATTTATTCATTATAGTGTACAATACATTTAAGGTGCCATTGCTATCATTGGTTTCCAAGCAGCATGTTTGCAACATTTCTTCAAGACTGTTAAGAAATACAGCGAATGTCAATTCATTTATATATGTACGTATTTTTTGTTGTTAGTGGGTGGAATCTTCTTATTTTCCCGCATTTTTTTGTAAACTAGTGCGTGTATCTTCATGTTGTTGGGCTCATGTGTTTCAGTATGCATCCTTCATATCTCACTTTGTCGCCCGATATATATATACATATGTGAAAGAGTTGTAAAATATTAGATGTATGTAAATGTCCATTATCTAAAACATGTTTTAATTAAATGCTAGAATTTCTTAAAACACACACACACACACACACACACACACACACACATATATATGAGAATATTTTTGTAAATCTTCTTTTGTTAATATATATATATATGTATATTAATGAGAATATATTTGCAAATCTTTTGTTAATATATAAAGAGATAAATCTAATATATTATATATATATGTATATATACATATATACATGTATATATATGAGAATATTTTTTGTAAATCTTCTTTTGTTTATATATATATATATATATTATATATATATATATATATAATATACATATGCATATACACATATATATATATATGCATATTATATATATATATGCATATATATATATATATATATATATATATATGCATATATATATATATGCACATATATATATATATATATATATATATATGCACATATATATGCACATATATATATATGCACATATATATATATATGCACATATACACATATACACATATATGCATATACACACATATATATATATATATATATGCACATATACACATATATATATGCATATGCATATATATATATATATGCACATATATATATATGCACATATATATATATATATGCACATATACACATATATATATGCATATATATATATATGCACATATATATATGCATATACACATATATATATGCATATATATATATGCACATATATATATATATATATATATATATGCACATATACACATATATATATATATATATATATATATATATATATATTCTTTCTTAAAAAAAGATAGGTGTAAAATAGGGGATGAGTGTAAATGTATCCAATGTTCATCAAACAATCAACCTGACTTGCCACTTTATTTTCTAAAATAAAAAAACAAAACCTTTCAACCAGAAAATTTTCATTTTCCCGTGAATATTTTCAGAATTTTCAATAAAGTGAATTTTAACAAAGCCCCACCATTATGAACTTTCAATTCCTCATTCAATCTGTTTCGCATACACAGAAACTATTTTCTTTTCTTTGTTTGTTTTATTTTTAGTTGTTTTTATTCTTGTTTTTTTCTTTTTTTTTCTTTTCTTCTCAATGTGTGTGTGCGCTAAATGGCAAATCACTTGAGTGGAAAATTGGCATTTTTAGAGATTTCTTTTTTTTTCAAATTAGAAGATCGTATGGTTCACTCTACAAATATGCAATGATATAAAAACACAAATTTTGAATCAACTAAAAGTATGGGCATATAGATATATGTTGTGTACTATATATAATCTATATATCTATATCTATATCTATATTATAAATAGGTACAAGTGATAACCTACTCGAGTTTCACCATAAGGATCTTCAGGGTTAAATCCACTGAATTAATCGAGATACCGATTAATTGCAGTCGATTACACGAGTGTGTTCATTGCGTTAAACTGTTCGTTATGAAGATCCTTATGGTGAAACTGGAGTAGGTTATCTCTTGTACCCATTTTATAATAAATTTGCTCTACTTACGTATTGAACACTTTGTATTTGTTATATCGCTGACTTACCCCCTGAATTCTGCACCACCTAACCATTGTGACCATATTCACCGGTAAGTCAACTTTTCCATTATATATATATATATATATATATATATATATATATATATATCAATATATCCACCTCTCTGTACAAGCAGGATGTGACACAATGTTCATTTTTTAAGAGGATTGGTATGGTTCTATCTACAAAATGAGATAAAATCACAAATTTTGAATCAACTAAAAGTATCGACATATATTCATACTGTGTACTTCAATCTATATATATATATATATATATATATATATATTGGAGGCACGTGGTCTAATGGTTAGAGGAAATGGACTCATCAACCCAAGTTCAAATCCTGGACGAAGCTACAGTTCACATAGCGCTAATACCCTTGGGAAAGGTATGAATCCAACTACTCTCCCTCCAGCTATGGGTAAATAGTAGACTGGGCTCTTTAATCTTGGTTAGGCAACCAGTTAGGAGAAAGAAAACTCTGAATTCAAACCTGTTAAATCTGCTTGGGGAGATCACTACTAGAATAGGTTCAGTCCTAATTTGTGATCTATTTCATTAATTTCAATAATATATATTTACCAATGCCTCTGCGTGAGCAAGATGTGACACAAGGTCAATTTTTTAAGAGGATCATATAGTTCACTCTACAAATGATATAAAAATACAATGATATAAAAACATGAATTTTGAATCAACTAAAAGTATGGACATATATTCATTTTGTTTGGAGGCAGGTGGTATAATGGTTAAAGTCATAGGAAATGGATGCCTCGATGCAAGTTCAAATCCTGAACGAGGCTGTTAGTATTTCACATAGCGCTAATACCCTTGGGAAAGGTATGCATCCATCTACTCTCCCTCCAGCTATGCTTAAATTGTAGGGCAGACTGGGCTCTTTAACCTTGGTTAGGCAACCAGTCTAGGAGAAAGAAAACTCTGAATTCAAACCTGTTAAATTCCGCAGAAGAAATTGACTTTGTGTCACATCCTACTCGTGAGTGTGTGAGGGGGGGATAAATATCTATATTTATGCTGTGTACTTCAATCTATAAGTTATGATGCAATTAACAATTCTCTCTCTCTCTCTCTCTCTCTCTCTCTCTCTCTCTCTCTCTCTCTCTGAGATGGAGTGTCACGCCTACCATCAGCTCCTCACTTTACCGGACAGATCCCTGTGCTACTCATACACTGAGTTGGTGAGGGCCAATATCGAACCAGGAACCTTGTGGCTACTAATCAGACACTCTACCGACTGAGTTAAACCAGCCCTTATATATAATAAAATAAAATAAAATAAAATAATAATAATAATAATAATAATAATAATAATTCTCTGGGACTTTGAAATTAAAACGGATCACCTTATCCCAGCAAGAAGACCAGACCTCGTGTTGATTAAACAAAAAAGAAAGAACTTGTCAACTGGTGGATTTTGCAGTTCCAGCAGATCACAGGGTGAAGTTAAAGGAAAATGAAAAAATGACAAATATCTGGACCTTGCCAGAGAACTGAAAAAGTTGTGGAATATGAAAGTGAAAGTGATACCAATTGTGGTTGGTGCACTTTGGAAGGTCCCAAAAGATTGGAAAAGGGTTTGGAAAGTTTGGAAATCAGCAGAAGGATTGGGACATACCCATTAATGTTCATAGGTAGGTTATATAACAAAACTAGAACTCTCTTACAATAATACCCTACAAGACTATGATTGATATAACTGTCACTTTCATGTCACACAGCCCTTATCACTCCTTGTGAGTCTTTCACACCGGCATTAGCTGGTGGTCTTTCACTGGAATCTGAATGACAAGTCTCCTCAGGTCTCCAGGACTCTCCTGAGTATTCCAGCTGATTTCAGCAATGCTGTTGTCTGGATGGTCTCAATTTTTCCTCTAATTTCCAACTCCTCCAATCTCTTTTCCAAGCTTTTTGGGACCATTCCAAGTGCACCAACTACAATTGGTATCACTTTCACTCTCATATTCCACAGCTTTTTCAATTCTCTGGCAAGGTCCAGGTATTTATCCATTTTTTCATTTTCCTTCAACTTCACCCCTGTGATCTGCTGGAACCGCAAAGTCCACCAGTTGACATGTTCTCTTTTTTTTCTTTTATTATTTGCTCCTTTTGAGTTTTCACATCAGCATTAGCTGATGGTCTTTCACTGGGGTCCGAGTGACAGCAAGTCTCCTCAGGTCTCCAGGACTCTTCTGAGTATTCTGGCAGATTGCAGCAGTGCAGTGTTCTGAATGGTTTCAATCCTTCCTCTGATTTCCAAACATTCCAGACCCTTTTCCAATCCTTGTGGACAGTTCCAAGTGCACCAACTACAATTGGTATCACCTTCACTTTCATATTCCATAATTTTTTCAGTTATCTGGCAAGATCCAGATATTTGTCCATTTTTTCATTTTCCTTTAGCTTCACCCTGTGATCTGCTGGCACTGCAAAATCCACCAGTTGACAAGTTCTTTCTTTTTTGTTTATCAACACTAGGTCTGGTCTTCTTGCTGGGATAAGGTGATCCGTTTTTATTTCAAAGTCCCAGAGAATTTTATGCGTTTCGTTCTCAAGAACAGATTCTGGTTTATGCATATACCATTTTGTTGTATGGTCAAAATTTAATTTTTTGCATAATTCCCTGTGGATCACCTTCCCAACCCAGTCGTGTCTAATTTTGTATTCTTGTTGTGCTAGTTTGCTACATTCGCAGAGTATATGGTTTACAGTCTCATCTCTATTACTGCAAATTCCCCCCCCTATTACCGCATTATTATTATTATTATTATTATTATTATTATTTTGTTATGCCTCTTTGGGTATTTCCCCCTTTTACTATCTTCTCACATCAACCTTTAAAAAAAAAAAAAAAGAAGAGAATCTTTCCACAGAACATATACAATATTAATACAATATCTATATACAGATCAATTTCTCTTAAGTAATTCATCTGATAGTTCCCAAAAATACCCTCTTAATTTCTTTTTCTAACCATTATTTTTGAAACCATTCAATTCAATCTTATAATTTTTCTACACGATTGCTATTTTTCATCTGATTAGACAATTTGTTCCAAAAATATATTTCTCTATTAGCAACAAATATCCAATTGGTTAATAGACTTAGTTTTTGAAATCTGTCTTGACAGTAAATTTCCAGTTCGAGGAGAAATATTTCAAACAAATTTCTATCATAATTAGAAAAAAAAAAAGAAAGTTCTTTAACTCACCCACAAAGAAGAACGACTTCTTATAAAACTTGAAAAACTAATTTGGATTTCTGTCTCAATTTCTTGTACTTAAGACCCATACAAAGATGAGAGATGTGCAACAAATTTAAAAATGGACAAAACACAGGCTTAGATCTTCTTGAATGACCTTCATTTATATGTGTATGATATACATATATGTCCTATGTACATAAACACCAAAATAAATGAAGCCATCACGGCTAATTGGAAACACACCCTTTCTCATGCTTAGTATATCTTGTTACGATTTTTGTGGCCATTTTTAGGCTGCAGGTTAGAGCACTTTACACCGGAGAACACCTCCTTTTGTTCCTTAGTGTTAGGTCAAATCCTTTTGTTCCTTAGTATTAGGTCAAATCATTTTGTTCTTTAGTATTAGGTAGAATCATTTTGTTCCTTAGTGTTAGGTAGAATCCTTTTGTTCCTTAGTGTTAGGTAGAATCCTTTTGTTCTTTAGTGTTAGGTAGAATCATTTTGTTCCTTAGTGTTAGGTAGAATCCTTTTGTTCCTTAGTGTTAGGTCAAATCCTTTTGTTCCTTAGTATTAGGTAGAATCATTTTGTTCCTTAGTGTTAGGTAGAATCCTTTTTTCCTTAGTGTTAGGTAGAATCCTTTTTTTTCTTAGTGTTAGGTAGAATCCTTTTGTTCCTTAGTGTTAGGTAGAATCCTTTTGTTCCTTAGTGTTAGTCAAATCCTTTTGTTCCTTAGTATTAGGTTCTTTTGTTCTTAGTGTTAGGTAGAATCCTTTTGTTCCTTAGTGTTAGGTCAAATCCTTTTGTTCTTTAGTGTTAGGTAGAATCTTTTGTTCCTTAGTGTTAGGTAGAATCCTTTTGTTCCTTAGTGTTAGGTCAAATCCTTTTGTTCCTTAGTGTTAGGTAGAATCATTTTGTTCCTTAGTGTTAGGTAGAATCTTTGTTCCTTAGTGTTTAGGTAGAATCCTTTTGTTCCTTAGTGTTAGGTCGAATCCTTTTGTTCCTTAGTGTTAGGTCGAATCCTTTTGTTCCTTAGTGTTAGGTAGAATCCTTTTGTTCCTTAGTGTTAGGTAGAATCCTTTTGTTCCTTAGTGTTAGGTAGAATCCTTTTGTTCCTTAGTGTTAGGTAGAATCCTTTTGTTCCTTAGTGTTAGGTAGAATCCTTTTGTTCCTTAGTGTTAGGTAGAATCCTTTTGTTCCTTCGTGTTAGGTAGAATCCTTTGTTTCTTAGTGTTAGGCCTTTTGTTCCTTAGTGTTAGGTCGAATCCTTTGTTCCTTAGTGTTAGGTTGAATCCTTTTGTTCCTTAGTGTTAGGTAGAATCCTTTTGTTCTTAGTGTTAGGTAGAATCCTTTTGTTCCTTAGTGTTAGGTAGAATCCTTTTGTTCCTTAGTGTTAGGTAGAATCCTTTTGTTCCTTAGTGTTAGGTTGAATCCTTTTGTTCCTTAGTGTTAGGTAGAATCCTTGTGTTCCTTAGTGCTAGGTCGAATCCTTTTGTTCCTTAGTGCTAGGTCGAATCCTTTTGTTCCTTAGTGTTAGGTAGAATCATTTTGTTCCGTAGTGTTAGGTAGAATCCTTTTGTTCCTTAGTGTTAGGTAGAATCCTTTTGTTCCTTAGTGTTAGGTAGAATCCTTTTGTTCCTTAGTGTTAGGTAGAATCCTTGTGTTCCTTAGTATTAGGTAGAATCCTTTTGTTCCTTAGTGTTAGGTAGAATCCTTTTGTTCCTTAGTGTTAGTAGAATCCTTTTGTTCCTTAGTATTAGGTAGAATCCTTTTGTTCCTTAGTGTTAGGTTGAATCCTTTTGTTCCTTAGTGTTAGGTAGAATCCTTTTGTTCCTTAGTGTTAGGTAGAATCCTTTTGTTCCGTAGTATTATGTCAAATCCTTTTGTGTGTGTGTGTGGAGAAAAGTAGACAAACACTGAATGTAGTACTGGATGGATGATTATTATAGGTAGTGATGTATCATATGATACACTGACAACCCCTTTCCACACAAAATCACCCCAATAGCTACACCTAATTAAAAAAAAAAAAAAAACTACTCCCACTACTATCCTAAACATTCCCAGTGGTATCAGCAACTGACCCCACCCGATTTATGACCTCCAGACTCACCAATATGAGAACGGCATCCTCTAACGCAAGAACTCAGTCCACTGTCCTGCAGAAGGTCTAACAGACCAAAAACGTTATAACGCCGACATCACTACATTCCGTGTTTGTCTACTTTTCTCCACATACTGTCGAATTGATTTCATCTTTTTACTCCCATATATATATATATATATAGAGAGAGAGAGAGAGAGATCTGTGAAAGGAAGGAAAAATTCAACACCGTTATTCCATAATAAATTTATTTCAACCAAAATTGGGGCCCAATTTTGGTCGAAATAAATTTATTATGGAATAACGGTGTTGAGTTTTTCCTTCCTTTCACAGATATATATTGTTCTGTATATAATCTAAAAAGATTATTATACATTGAGCTCTCTGTAGTGATTTAAAGATTCACTGTATTTATACATACTGGATCATACAATAATAATACAGTGTGTCTTAGATATCACATATAGAATCATCCCTTACTACCAAGTTTTGGATACCTCTCATATATATATATATATATATATATATATATATAAGCATACACACATACATATGCAGAAGGAGAAAAAGAGAAATATCTCATGTGTACTTATATATTATCATACACACAAAAAATAATATATATTATATATAGAGAGAGAGAGAGAATATACAAACACACACACACACACACACACACACACACACACACAACATATGTAGAGAGAGAAATAAATAATACTTTAAAAAATTAAATTTAGCCTTGTCTTAAAGTTTGTTCTGTTCATGCTGTGAATTTAATATGAATTTTCACCTGGACATGACCTATCCTCAGAAATTATGATATATTGTCCCCCTCCCCTACACATACACATATGTTGAGAGAGAGAGAGAGAGAGAGAGAGACAGAGACAGAGAGACAGAGAGAGAGAGAGAGATACTAATATAAATGTAAATGGTTTGGAATGTTCCAAAAGAAACACCTTTTTTAATCTATTTCTTAAATTAATAAGTAACAAAAACATACTATTTTTAGAGAGTTCAATTCTCACTGAGTGCCTCATACTTCCGGCCTTGTGTCAAACTACAATAAGTTTAATAAATTTAATAGATAAATCCTTCTCTCTTTTTTCTTAGGCATTAAATTTGGGCACCTTATGTGGTGTAACTGATAATTAGCTAGTCTAGAAAT
The DNA here is from genome assembly GCA_023376005.1 of Doryteuthis pealeii. Lineage (NCBI taxonomy): Eukaryota > Metazoa > Mollusca > Cephalopoda > Myopsida > Loliginidae > Doryteuthis > Doryteuthis pealeii. The sequence goes on from CM042165.1 coordinate 84,000,964, forward strand.
TATAGTTTCATACACACATGCACATAAATAAACAAGCCTATATATATATATAAGAAGAAAAAAATTTTTTTGAAAAAATAAAAGTCCAAGATAATCATAACAACAAAAAATAATCTATTAGTACAATATTTTGGACAAAAAGAAAAAACAATTTATATGCATATATCTTATTATAATGGAGATTGTGTGTTTTTCTGTCTGTAACCGAAACTATATTACTACTCAAGTCACAATTCCCTTAGTTATTTACGTCACATTCTCCATGATTCTATTTCTATTTAAACCTCAATTAATAATAAAACTGTTTGACATTATTAATACTGTTGGCCTTACCTAAATACTAATAATATGCAATTGTATTTATATATACAACAAAATACCAGTTTTCAGTGTAAACGTAAAGCTAATTTGCATATTGATATTAAAAAAACTGATTTTAATAAATATGTGCTTGGTATTATTGATTTCTAATTGTTTGGTTTTATCTTAATGAATATGAGTAAAAATCTCTTCAATAAATCCTAAAAGAAATTCATAAACAAGAAGAAATAACTTTTATTCTTTACTTCCTATTTTAACTAAATAGTTAAATTAGGAAAATTTAGCATTGAAAAACGGAAGTGATGAAAGAGTAAGTTTCAGTTGTTCTATTTTTCCGATTATACCCCCTCCGTTTCAAATCTTTTTATTTGAATTCTTAATTTGTTTCATTAGCCTTTCTGATTTAATCTAATATTTTATTACATTTAAACTTAAATACTTGCACCCGGAGGGTGCATATATTTGCTAGTATATATAAGATATATATTCATACAAAACTGCCAGGAGACTAAAGCTAATAAGTAAAAAGTGTTCAATACCTAAGTAGAGCAAATAATAAAGATTTTTATATATATATATATATTATATATATATGTGTGTGTGTGTGTGTGTGTGTGTGTGTGTGTGTATGTGTGTGTATGTGCGTGTGTGTGTGTATGTGTGTGTATGTGTGTGTGTGTATGTGTATATATGTGTATGTGTGTGTGTGTGTACCCACAAACATATGTAGAGAGAGAAAGAGAGAAGTTCTTCACTATAGGTAATAGTTAACTGTCTTAAAGTTTTTATTTAAAATCAGATGAAATCTGTCAGTGAGTTATGCATTGTAGTCATTTACTAATTCTATTCACTAAGTCTATCTCAGGAGTATAAGGCACCCAGTGAGAAGCGAACTCACTAATGTAGAATCAAGATATGATACTCACCTTTGCAAGAAGGTTCCAATCTAGCGTCCAGTTGGCAGACAAAGGCAGGCAGGCCGTAACCAAATACAGACCCTGTATACAAACTCCCATAATGATACCCATGATGGGTATATATTGATCAAAGTATAAACACCAAAAGCAGCAGCCAATCAGAACTCAGAAAATAAGCTTGCCAAGCGGCATAATGGAACATCCCAGCCTGCACCTACAAACTCTGGTATTCTCAGAGCAGATTTAAGTTGTAATATAGATGAGTATTGATTTTTGTGTCCAAATAAATCCTACAAATAATAATAGTTTTCACGACCAGCTCATTATTGGTATGTCCAAATCTAATGTCTAAGAAAAAAGAGAGAAGGATTAAATTTTTAGAGCTTTTTTTTTAAATTATAAAACTAACCCTAACCCTAACCCTAACCCCTAACAACAACCGGATGTTGACTGTGTGAATGAAAAAAATGTACTTATGAATCAGCAAAGCAAAAGGGGTGCCTAAAGGTCATATGGTCCCAATGATTGCATAGACAAGAAACTGACAGTTACCAAGTTCTGTTAACTATGTCTGCAGTATCTTAACTTAGATATATATGCCCTATCACTGATATTGAACACTATTTATAAATATAAAAGTGTATATATTCAATATTGATATATACTAGCAGGACCTGTGGCTATACCACAGTATGATCATTTTATTATTACCTTTGATATATTTACTTAAGAGCTATTGAAAAATAGCTCAATAATTTAAAAGTATGATAATCTTGATTTAACCCTCTCTCTCACTCTTTTTTCTTTCTTTCCTTCTTTTCATCATCGATTGAAACATATTAGCATTATTGTTTTCATCTTCTCATCTCCTCTCTCTTTCTCTTCTCTAAATTAAATTTATTAAATTATCTTAGTTTGGCACAAGGCCTGAGGTATGAAGCACCCAGTGAGAAGTGAACTCACTAAAAATAGTATGCTAGTCTTAATCTCCCTGGTTTAGAACTAGTGAAAAGGGGATAGACTCCCTCGCTCTCTGGCTGATACTAACAATAGACTATCCCACTAAATTTACTTTTACACAGATTACAGATTCTTAGATTCTTTTATTCTAAAAATTAATTTCTCTGACTTCTCTCTTCACCCTTTTTCTTTCACTCCCTGGTGTTCCTAAAATCCTTTTAGTCCGTTCATGGACGGGTACTTCTGCTTGTATATATATATATGAGGAGCTGAAAATAATTTGAATTCAAAACGAAAACAAATTATTTTCAGTTCCTCTCTTGATGAGTCCGGAGTAAAAACAAACACTGAAGATGATTTTTATAAATCGAAATATTGTTCAATATTAGCTATGAATAAGATATAAAATGTTTTCACTTTAACAGCATATTGTGTTGTTTTCATATCCTTTTATCTATACTTATACTGTCGGATTCATTTCCTTTCTCTTAACTTATATACATACATATACATATATATATATATATATATATATATATATATATATAGTGGAGTCAAACATAGTCATTAATGATGACTGACAAGGAGTATCTTAAAGTTTTTAATTAGTTTTTCTTGTATACATACAAGTGGAATCTTTTGAGGAGACAAAGTATAGGCTCCACTTAATTTCTTCTCACACGTTATTCTTTAAGAACTCACAGGAATAAAATAAACACTAATTAACAAAGGCTTTCCTAATTATATCACAGACAGATTAAATTGTTTCTAATGAAAATAAACAACAATAATGGAGATCAAAGAGATAACAATAACAGCATCTTGTTGTATCCAAATGCATAAGAATTACAAACAGGATTAATATGCCATAAGAAATATTATTAAACAACTGCATCACTCCTGTTGAAGCTCTGAATTTAGATCTAAAGAACTGACAAATAACAATATAAACAATTGCAAAGTATATAAAAAAAATTTCTATGAATTTTTTAGACAAGGCTTGATAATTAGTACTATTAGGATTATTTGGACTATTGTCCTCTAATAAGACTTTATTTGAATAGAATGAGTTCTGAGGTGAATAGATAGTGAACATAGAAATATCCCATTGTACAGGTAAAAAATACCAAGAAAATTTGTTACAACTGTAAGAAAAATTTGGTAGACAAAGAATAAAGAACTTGAAAAATAGAAATTTTTATCAAAAATATGTTATTTATTTTTATCTGTACAACATTTCGGCCGATGTGCCCTCCGGCCTTCTTCAGGTATTTCTTGTCAGACTCGGGAGCCTTCTCAAACTCAGGAACCTTCTTTTCAAATTGGGAAGCTATGGTTAGTGGAATGAAAACAGGATACCCCCATGGATTGAATATGGGGTTGGGGTCAAAGTTCCGTGATGGCTCCCATTTACGACAAGAAGGTTCCAGAGTTCAAAAAGGTTCCCAAGTTCGAAAAGAAGGTTCCCGAGTCTGGCAAGAAATATCTGAAGAAGGCCATAGGGCACATCAGCCGAAACGTTGTTCAGATAACAATAAAGATGAGGACAATAGTCCAAATAATCCTAATAATACTATATAAAAACAAATTAACATCTGAAAATTACTGAATAAAACAAATAGCACAGAAATGTACACCATGAATAAGTAATTGAATATATTAACTCTTTGCCTACTTTAAACCGCTCACATCAGCTCTCCTACCACTGCAATCCTACCCTAAGCCACTGAGGGTCAGTTCATTATAACTGAGCAGAAGGACTCAGATTACAATCATATTAGGACTTTATATGAATAGAATGAGTTCTGAGGTGAATAGATAGTGAAATTTGAAATATTCAATCATACAGGTAAAAAAATACCTAGAAAATTTTGAACAGTTGACTAATATGACTTTATTGAATAGAATGAGTTCGGAGGTGAATAGATAGTGAAATTTGAAATATCCAATCATACAGGTAAAAAAATACCAAGAAATTTGTTACAACTGTGAGAAAAAATTTGGTAGACAAAGAATAAAGAACTTGAAATATAGAAATTCTTATCAAAATTATGTTAAAACTCCCACTCTGACCAGAAATGGTAGTACCTGTTAGGGTCCCATCTATGGCTTAAATAGAAAAAATGAGTTTTAAAAAAGTGTTTAAAAAATATATTTGATTAGCCTTAAAACCACCCATGTTATTAGTGAATTTAAAATCCTGCAATGTCTCTTATATATTGTTGAGAAATTTTCTATATAAGGTGCGTGCTAGATACCCGCTCCTATTTATAGACTCGGCGATAACCATATGATCATACTCTTGGCCAATCGCTGGCAGTACTCTGCTGCTGATACAATACTTATACCAGCAGTACTGGTCATAACTACTCATACTGCTTTGACTTTCGTGGACGATGGAAATAGGAAGCGGGGTATCTTAGCACGCACACTTAATTGAGAAAATTCTCAACATATATAAGAGACATTGCAGGATTTTAAATTCACTATAACATGGGTGGTTTTTAAGCTAAATCAATATATTTTAACACTTTTTAAACTTCATTTTTCTATTTAAGCCATAGATGGGACCCTAAAACAGGTACTACATTTCTGGTCAGAGTGGGAGTTTAACATAATTTGATAAGAACTTGTCTATATTTCAAGTTCTTTATTCTTTGTCTACCAAATTTTTTCTCACAGTTTAACAAATTTTCTTGTATTTTTACTGTATGATTTGGAATATTTCATTTCACTATCTAATTCACCTCCGAACCTCCATTCTATTCAAATAAAGTCATGATTAGTCAACCTGTTCAAAATTTTCTTGGTATTTTTTTACCTGTATGATTGAATATTTCAAATTTCACTATCTATTAACCTCAGAACTCATTCTATTCATATAAGTCCTAAAATGATTGTAAATCTGAGTCCTTCGCTCAGTTATAAGAACTGAACCCTCGTGGCTTAGGGTTGATTGCAGTGGTAGGAGAGGCTGATGTGAGCGGTTTTAAGTAGGCAAGCAGTTTAAATTATATTCAATTACTTATTCATGGTGTACATTTCCTGTGCTATTTGTTTTATTCAAGTAATTTCAGATGTTAATTTGTTTTATATAGTATTATTAGGATTATATTTGGACTATTGTCCTCATCTTTATTGTTATCTGACAACGTTTCAGCTGATGTGCCCTATGGCCTTCTTCAGATATTTCTTGCCAGATCGGGAACCTTCTTTTCGAACTTGGGAACTTCTTTTTGAACTCGGACTTCTTGTCATAATGGGAGCCATCCGAACTTTGACCCCAACCCATATTCAATCCATGGGGGTAATCCGGTTTTCATTCGTAACCATAGCTTCCCAAGTTGAAAAGAAGGTTCCTGAGTTTTGAGAAGGCTCCCGAGTTTGACAAGAAATACCTGAAAGAAGGCCGGAGGGCACATCGGCTGAAATGTTTATACAGATAAAAATAAATAACATATTTTTGAAAAATTTCTATTTTTTCAAGTTCTTTATTCTTTGTCTACCAAAATTTTTCTTACAGTTGTAACAAATTTTCTTGGTATTTTTACCTGTACAATGGGATATTTCTATGTTCACTATCTATTCACCTCAGAACTCATTCTATTCAAAAAAGTCTTATTAGAGGACAATAGTCCAAATAATCCTAATAGTACTAATTATCAAGCCTTGGTCTAAAAAAATTAATGAAATTTTTTATATACTTTGCAATTGTTTATATTGTTATTTGTCAGTTCTTTAGATCTAAATTCAGAAGCTTCAACAGGATGATGCAGTTGTTTAATAATATTTCTTATGGCATATTAATCCTGTTTGTAATTCTTATGTATTTGGATACAACCAAGATGCTGTTTATTGTTATCTCTTTGATCTCCATTTTATTGTGTTTATTTTCATTAGAAACAATTTAATCTGTCTGTGAATATAATTAAGGAAAGCCCTTTGTTATTAGTGTTATTTTATTCCTGTGAGTTCTTAAAGAATAACGTGTGAGAAGAAATTAAGTGGAGCCTATACTTTGTCTCCTCAAAAGATTCCACTTGTATGTATACAAGAAAACTAATTAAAACTTTAAGATACTCCTTGTCAGTCATCATTAATGACTATGTTTTGACTCCACTATAATATATATATAATATATATATATATATATATATATATGTATATGTATGTATAGTAAGTTAAGAGAAAGGAATGAATCCAACAGTATAAGTTATAGATAAAAGGATATGAAACAACACAATATGCTGTTAAAGTGAAAAACTTTTATATCTTATTCATAGCTAATATTGAACAATATTTCGATTTATAAAAATCATCTTTCAGTGTTTGTTTTTACTCCGGACTCATCAAGAGAGGAGAACTGAAATAATTTGTTTTCGTTTTGAATTCAAATTATTTTCAGCTCCTCATATATATATATCAAGCAGAAGTACCTCTGTCCATGAACGGACTAAAAGGATTTTAGGAACACCAAGGGAGTGAAAGAAAAAGGGTGAAGAGAGAAGTCAGAGCAATTAATTTTTAGAATAAAAGAATCTAAGAATCTGTAATCTGTGTAAAAGTAAATTTAGTGGGATAGTCTATTGTTAGTATCAGCCAGAGAGCGAGGGAGTCTATCCCCTTTTCACTAGTTCTAAACCAGGGAGATTAAGACCTAGCATACTATTTTTAGTGAGTTCACTTCTCACTGGTGCTTCATACCTCAGCCTTGTGCCAAACTAAGATAATTTAATAAATTTAATTTAGAGGTAGAAAAGAGAGAGGAGATGAGAAGATGAAACAATAATGCTAATATGTTTCAATCGATGATGAAAAAGAGGAAAGAAAGAAAAGAGTGAGAGAGAGGGTTTAAATCAAGATTATCATACTTTTAAATTATTGAGCTATTTTCAATAGCTCTTAAGTAAATATATCAAAGGTAATAATAAATGATCATACTGTGGTATAGCCACAGGTCCTGCTAGTATATATCAATATTGAATATATACACTTTTATATTTATAAATAGTGTTCAATATCAGTGATAGGGCATATATATTAAGTTAAAGATACTGGCAGACATAGTTTAACAGAACTTGGTAACTGTCAGTTTCTTGTCTATGCAATCATTGGACCATATGACCTTTAGGCACCCCTTTGCTTTGGCTGAATTCATAAGTACATTTTTTTCATTCACACAGTCAACCCGGTTGTTGTTAAGGGTTAGGGTTAGGGTTAGGGGTTAGTTTTAATATTTAAAAAAAAAGCTCTTAAAAATTTAATCCCTTCTCTCTTTTTTTTTAGACATTTAGATTTGGACATACCAATAATGAGCTGGGTCGTGAAAAACTATATTATTTTGTAGGATTTATTTGGACACAAAATCAATACTCATCTATATTACAACTTAAGTCTGCTCTGAGAATACCAGAGTTGTAGGTGCAGGCTGGGATGTTCCATTATGCGCTTGGGCCAAGCTTATTTTCTGAGTTCTGATTGGCTGCTGCTTTTGTGTTTATACTTTGATCAATATTACTCCATCCATGGTATCATTATGGGAGTTTGTATACGGGTTGTATTTGGTTACGGCCTGCCTGCCTTTGTCTGCCAACTGGACGCTAGATTGGAACCTTCTTGCAAAGGTGAGTATCATATCTTGATTCTACATTAGTGAGTTCACTTCTCACTGGTTGCCTTATACTCCTGAGATAGACTTAGTGAATAGAATTAGTAAATGACTACAATGCATAACTCACTGACAGATTTCATCTGATTTTAATAAAAACTTTTAAGACAGTTAACTATTACCTATAGTGAAGAACTTCTCTCTCTTCTCCTCTCTACATATGTTTGTGGGTACACACACACGCACATACACATATATACACATACAACACACACCACATACACACAACATCACACAACACGCACATACACCACACATACACACGAACACATGCACACACACCACACACACAATATATATATAATATATATATATATATAAAAATCTTTTATTATTTGCTCTACTTAGGTATTGGACACTTTTTACTTATTAGCTTTAGTCTCCTGGCAGTTTTGTATGAATAATATTCTTATATATACTAGCAAATATATGCACCCTCCGGGTGCAAGTATTTAAGTTTAAATGTAAAAATATTAGATAAATCAGAAAGGCTAATGAAACAAATTAAGAATTCAAATAAAAAGATTTGAACGGAAGGGGGTATCATCGGAAAAATAGAACAACTAAACTTACTTTTTCATCACTTCCCGTTTTTCAATGCTAAATTTTCCTAATTTAACTATTTTAGTTAAATAGGGAAGTAAAGAATAAAAGTTATTTCTTCTGTTTATGATTTCTTTTAGGATTTATTGAAGAGATTTTTTACTCATATTCATTAAGATAAACCAACCAATTAGAAACAATAATACCAAGCACATTTTTATTAAAATCAGTTTTTAATATCAATATGCAAATTAGCTTACGTTTACACTGAAACTGGTATTTGTTTGTATATAAATACAATTGCATATTATTAGTATTTAGGTAAGGCCAACAGTATTAATAATGTCAAACAGTTTTATTATTAATTGAGGTTTAAATAGAAATAGAATCATGGAGAATGTGACGTAAATAACTAAGGGAAATGTGACTTGAGTAGTAAATATAGTTCGGTACAAGACAGAAAAAACACACAATTCTCCATTATAATAAGATATATGCATATAAATTGTTTTTTCTTTTGTCCAAAATATTGGTACTAATAGATTATTTTTTGTTGTTATGATTATCTTGGACTTTTATTTTTTCAAAAAAATTTTTTCTTCTTATATATATATATAGGCTTGTTTATTTATGTGCATGTGTGTATGAAACTATATTTCTAGACTAGCTAATTATCAGTTACACACATAAGGTGCCCAAATTTAATGCCTAAAAAAAAGAGAAAGGATTTATCTATTAAATTTATTAACTTATTGTAGTTTGACACAAGGCCGGAAGTATGAGGCATCCAGTGAGAATTGAACTATCTAAAAATAGTATGGTTTTGTTACTTATTAATTTAAGGAATAGATTAAAAAAGGGTGTTTCTTTTGGAACATTCCAAACCATTTTACATTATTAGTATGTCTGTTATGTCTCTTGTCTCTGTCTTCTCCTGTCTCTCGTCTCTCTATCTCTCTCTGTCTCTTGTCTCTGTCTCTCTGTCTCTCTCTCTCTCTCTTCAATATGTGTAGTGAGGGAGGGGGACAATATATCATAATTTCTGAGGATAGGTCATGTCCCAGGTGAAAATTCATATTAATTCACAGCATGAACAGAACAACTTTAAGACAAGGCTAAATTTATTTTTTAAAGTATTATTTATTTCTCTCTTACATATGTTTGTGTGTGTGTGTGTGTTGTGTGTGTGTTGTGTGTGTTTGTATATTCTCTCCTCTCTCTATATATATATAATATTATTTTTTGTGTGTATGATAATATATAAGTACATCATGAGATATTTCTGCTTTTTCCTCCTCTGCATATGTAATGTGTGTATGCTTATATATATATATAATATAATATATATATATATATGAGAGGTATTCAAAAACTCTTGGTAGTTAAGGGATGATTCTATATGTGTTTCTAAGACAGCACTGTTATTATTATTGTATGATCCAGTATGTTATAAATACAGTGAATCTTTAAATCTACAGAGAGCTCATGTATAATAATCTTTTTAAGATTATATACAGAACAATATATATCTGTGAAAGGAAAGAAAAACTCACAACCGTTATTGCCATAATAAATTTATTTCGACAAAATTGGGCCCAATTTGGTTGAAAATAATTTATTATGGATAACGGTGTTTTGAATTTTTCCTTCCTTTCACAGATCCTCTCCTTCTCCTCTCTCTTCTCTCTCTCTCTCTCTCTCTCTATATATATATATATAATATATATATATATAGTATATATAATATATGGGAGTAAAAAAGATGAAATCAATTCGACAGTAATGTGGAGAAAAGTAGACAAACCGGAATGTAGTGATGTCAGGCGTTATAACGTTTTTGGTCTGTTAGAACTTCTGCAGGACGGTGGACTGAGTTCTTGTGTTTAGAGGATGCCGTTCTATATTGTGAGTCTGAGGTCATAAAGGGGTGGGGTCCCAGTTGGCTGATACACTGGAATGTTTAGGAAGTAGTGGGAGTAAGTTTGTTTTTTTTTTTAATTAGGTGTAGCTATTTGGGGTGATTTGGGTGTGGAAAAGGGGTTTGTCAGTGTATCATATGATACATCGAACTCCTATAATAAACATCCTATTCCAGTACTACTTCAGTTGTTTGTCTACTTTTTTCCTCACACACCACCACAAAAGGATTTGACCTAATACTACCGGAACAAAAGGATTTCTACCTAACAGCTAAGGAACAAAGGATCTACCTAACACTAAGGAACAAAAGGATCAACCTTAACCTAAGGAACAAAAGGAATTCTACCTAATACTAAGGAACAAAGGATTCTACCTAACACTGGAAACAAAAAGGATTCTACCTAACACTAAGGAACAAAAGGATTCTACCTAATACTAAGGAACACAAGGATACTACTACCACTAAGGAACAAAAGGATTCTACCTAACACTAAGGTAACAAGGATTCCTACCTAACACTAAGAACAAAGGATTCTACCTAACACTACGGAACAAAATGATTCTACCTAACACTAAGGAACAAAAAGGATTCGACCTGCACTAAGGACAAAGGATTTCGACCTAGCCACTAAGGAACACAAGGATTCTACCTAACACTAAGGAACAAAAGGATTCACCCTAAACACTAGGAACAAAAGGAATTCTTACTAATACTAAGGAACACAAGGATCGACCTAACCTAAGAAACAAATGATTCTACCTAACTACTAGGAACAAAAGGGATTCTACCTAACACTAAAGGAACAAAAGGATTTCTACCTAACACTAGGAACAAAAGATCACCTAACATAAAAAGGAACACAAAGGATTCGACCTAACACTAAGAAACAAAGGATTCTAACCTACACTAAGGAAACAAAGAATTCTGCCTAACACTAGAAAACACAAGATTCTACCTCACAAGGACAAAAGGATTTACCTAAACTAAAGGAACAAAAAGATTCTACCTAACATAAGGAACAAAAGGATTCTACTACCACTAAGGACAAAAGGATTCGACCTAGCACTAAGGAACAAAAGGATTCTACTAGCACTAAGGAACAAAAAGGATTCTACCTAAACACTAAGAAGCAAAAGGATTTCGACCTAACACTGGAACAAAAGGATTCGACCTAACACTAAGGACAGGAATTCTGCCTAACACTAAGAACACCAAGGATTCCTACTAAAACACGAAGGAACAAAATGATTCTACCTAACACTAAGAACAAAAATGATTCTCCTAACACTAAGGAACAA
>CM042165.1:84012691-84041834 GCA_023376005.1 Doryteuthis pealeii
CTATATGCACATGAATGGGACACTTGGTTGATAATTCTAGGCACCAGTATTAAAAGCAAAGAGGATTTTTTGGAGAAATTCTTTTTGAAAAAATTAATGATCAACATATTGTAGCGGATTGTCTGGAAAAATTTTGAGTGCTTTAATTTTAAGGTTAATGGCGACTCGAAGTCTGCGATTTATTTAAGTTCTGGCCATTTGTGTGGTCCGGAGAAGATGGTTTGGGTAGGGGAATTGACATAAATACAACTAAACTCGAGCCCTAAGTTAGTTAGAACCCGGGGATCGAAGGGTTAAGTTCGCCGTTGAAGTGTCAAGTTGCCAGTAGGGATAGCAGCAGTAGTAGACAGTAGCAGCCACGAGTATCAACACACCCTTTTTCCATGTGTCTGTTTACACTTGTTTGTTGTTGTTTCGTTCTTAATTCTTGTGAGCCTGTTTCTGACTAGTGCTTTAATTCGGCGGCACATAATTCACAACGTTGGGATCTAGACGAGTACATCGAAAGAGCAGAGTACGGAACAGGTCGTCTCACAACCATAACTTATCTTTATTAATGTTTTTTTTCTTCTTGTGCGGTAGGTTACTTGGTAATCTGAACCATTTACATAAATGAGAGTAACCTCCCCTTGTTTATTCACTTTGAGGAAGCCGTATGTTTTGGTCTGCCATTTTCATTTCACTGTAATCAATACAACTGTGTGTTTTAACACGAAATATCATAAAATGTGTTCTTAATAACAATTAAGTTCATTTCAAATAATGCGCAAGCACAATTAAGAACACATTTTATGATATTTTCGTGTTAAAACATGCAGTTTGTATTGATTCGAACAAATTCGTATTTTCATTGTAGATTTATGGTGAAATGAAAATGGCCGACCAAAATACATGGCTTCCTCAAGTGAAATAAACAAGAGGAGGTTACTCTCATTTATGTAGCTAATGTTCAGATTAGATTGTATAAGGAGAGTCAAAAATTAAACGTATTTTCGCCATAAACATATCTTTATTAATGTCACACTGCATTCTGCGCATGTGTAGCACTGTTATGTCACGTGATCAAAGTTTGAGCCTGATCGTACTGTAGCAATTGTTTGCCCTATTTGGATTGATGGGGGTCCAGAAGAGTTATCTTCCTTGCTGCAGGTTTCTGCCATAGGGGCCAGAGTATTTAGGCAGCAAGTTGGGAATTTTGAGTCTCTTTCTCTGGGACAGTCAAATACTTCAATGGGTTAGCACTTGTGTCTTTATCTTTAGTGTGGGGGCTTTGCCCCAGCCTCTATAAGTAAGTGACATTCTTTCAGGAACTCTTTATTCACTTCTGTAGGACGAAGTCCTACTTTCTTTTATACACGTTTGTATATTTGTTCACTATGTATTGCTGTACCATTTGTAATTAGTATATGTATTCCTGTCTTGAATGTATTTGCCATGTGCTCACTATTAAAGTCTATGTTTGTTATATCTTATAACTTCTTTGTAGGAATATTTCTTGTACTTATATGTACCCACGTTGGAAGGTCACTCTAAGTCTTCCAACTTATATAAAGACCTTAAATCCTACCGTGCCATTTGTTTATGTCTCCTCATGACTCATAACAACCTGGGGGGGGGGAAGGAGGGAGCAGTACAAAAGGAACATTTAATCCTCAATGTTCAAAAAAAGCTTGATAAATGAAATTTACATTTTGTGGATCATCCAATTTATCCGTAAGAAATTGAGAGGAAAGGTGGTGGGGGGGTGGAGAGGGATGACAAAGGTGAAGGATACATACAGAGGGATAGCTGACCTTCATCCACAATTTCAGGTTCCCCCTGGGGGGGCTGCAGATCATTCAATATATGATTAATTTCGATCATTTAGTTGGGTCAGTTCGTGCCGGATGTTTTAACTTCTTCATGGTTTAAATTGTTGGTTGTGCGGTTGACTGGAAAAAAAAAGAAAATGACAGATTTAAAAAAGATTTTACACAAAATGGAAAGAAGAGAAAAAATAAATGAAAAGAAGACAAAAGAACTGGCAGAAAAGGAAGAAAGAAGAAAGGTCTGAAATTAAGAACGAAAATGGAAGTAAAGAAATAGTGGAAAAAGGAAAGAAAAAAATGATGGAAAGAAAGAATGAAAAAAAAAAAAAAGAAAATGAAAGCAAAAAAACAAAAGAAATGTTAATGAGACCTAACAAAACATATAGAGTTGCTCCCCTTTACTTTGTCAAAGCCGGAAGTGGGTTTTCCACCATCTTATGTGTGGTTTACGTTTGTCTATGTTTGAAATGCAGCGTTGAGAGAGATACTGGTTAAGTCACTTGAGAGTAGAAGCATTTTCTACCCTGGTCTTGCATTATCATTTCAATACTTCATATTTATCTGTATGTTAAAAACATAACAGAAAGAAAGAAGGAAAATGAAATTAAAAAGAATGAACGAAAGAAAGAAGGAAATGAAGTAAAAAGATTGTTGAAAGCAGAAGGAAAAAGAATGGAAGTAAAAAAAAAAATGATTGAAAAAAAAGAAAAAAAAAGAAGGAAAATGAAGTAAAAAAAAATGTTGAAAGAAAGAAGGACAAAAAAGAAAGAAATGGTTAAAAAGAAAGAGAAAATATAAGTAAAAAAACTGACGAAGAAAGAAATAAAGAAGAAAAAAAAGGGTGGAGAATATAATGCAAAGCAGATGAGGTTTTGTTCTGTGTCACACCTCTTCCTGGATTTCCTCCCCTCTGATTATTTGAAAAATATCATCATCATCATTTTTTTTTTCTTCTTCATAATAGAATTTATTAAATTGATCCAGATGCAATAATTAGTTGGGCAAAAAAGGAGCTTGCAGTGTACTTTATTTAGCTGGAAGTGAATTTGTGTCAAGGACAAAATATTTCTAAGCCTTTTTTTACACTCCACTGGCTGCTGAAGTCACATATATTTACCAAATGCAAAAACAAATTTGTACTGACCTCCCTCCCTCTTTTTTGAAAATAGATTCTAAGTCTTTCACAGATTGAAAAAAATTGTTTTTTGTTATTATAGGTGCAAGTCAGTCTTTACTTTTTATCATAACATTACATTTCTCACCCCAACTTCTTCTATGCTGCAAATTAAAAATTTAGTATTATCTGCATTATTTGGACTATTGTCCTCATCTTCATTGTTATCTGTACAACAATAGTCCGAATACCGCAGATAATACTAATCATCAAGCCTCATCTGAAACATTGTGAAATTTGTTCCTTCAGTTATTTCCCCTCATCAAATTTGTTCCTTCAGTTATTTCCCCATAGAATTTTTTAAAAAACCTCTTATCATAACTTGTTTTTAGCTACATTAAATTTCAGTTGATTTAACATTGCAAAAATGAAAACATTGTTTTTCAATCATAATTTTCATTATTTTCGTAAGCTGATAAAAAAATTTTAAAATCATCAGGAGTTTGTTTAATGTTTTTTCTTTCGAATGGAAAAAAATTTTCAAGAAAATATTAATTTTTCTGCAAGTTTCATTGTGTTAAATGTAGGGGGGGTAAATTTTACAGGGGCAAATTGGTGGTACCTACTAATCATCAAGCCTCATCTGAAACATTTGAGAATTTGTTCCTTCAGTAATTCCCTCATCAAATTTGCTGAAACAAATCAGTTGACTTCTATATTCACAAATGGATTTTATCTTTTTCTTTCTCAATTCCACAATACTTCTTATTTCTGGTTTGCTATAATATCTGCCTCTAATACAACGGCCATCCTCCAGGCAGCATCTGTCCCTCTTGTCTAAACTTCATTGCCTGATGTCTGAGGTAATCCAGAAAGGAAAATTCTCATAGAGCTAGGCAATTTTTCTAAACCCCACTGACAGGGAAATAACGTAGATGTGAATGTAAATTAAATTTGTTTTAAATAAAGTAAAATGCTTGAGAAGCCTGTGTTAAAGTTTTTGTTTTGCTCACTGTTGTAGAATAGCTAACACCCCTTCAGCACTCTACCAGATGGACTGGCTCATAGCCATAAAATAGCCTACAAATTAAAATAGATTAACTAGCTGAATAATATTCAGACTGATTTTGCTGTGTTGGCTATACCAAACTTACCCTCCTCTTTTAGTGTAAGTTTGTCATGTTAATTGTTTGTACTTATTTGTTCTGTGTTTGTATGTATCCGTTTAGCACCGGATGTTAGTGATTGATAAATGTGTTAAGCATACCATTCATCTGTGTATCTTTTCACCCCACGATACAACACTCACACACACACATTTTATATATATTTATAGGAAGCGCGTGGTGTAATGGTTAAAGTCATGGGAAATGGACTCGTCGCCCTGAGTTCAAATCCTGGACGTGCTAATTGCATTTCACTTAGCGCTAATACCCTTGGGAAAGGTATGAATCCTACTCTCCCTCCAGCTATGGGTAAATAGTAGGGCAGACTTGGCTCTTTAACCTTGGTTAGGCAAATGGTCTAGGAGAAGGAAAACTCTGAATTCAAACCTGTTGAACTCCGCTTAAGAAATTGACCTTGTGTAGCATCCTGCTCGTGCGGAGGGGTTGGTGTGTGTGTGTATATATATATATATATATATGATGTATATATTTAGAATAGAAGGTCTCTAAATAAGTAGTTGAATATATTTAAAGATTTTCAAGGCAAATTAAATCAACATTTTCAGTTAAGTATTAAAGAAAAAAAAAGAAAAGAAAAAAAGGAGTAAATAAGCAATTTTTCTTGCTTACCAAAAAGAGTGAGCTTCAAAATCCTGCTGCACTGAATGGCAAACGAAAGATCCGAACTGTCAAATATCGTGATGAGGTCTCCATCTTGAAAAAATATTTAAAAAATAAATAAATAAAATAAACATGTCACCAAACAACAAATTAGAATTTTTTAAAAAGGGGACACAACCCTGAAGTAAAGGACTTTTCAGTGGTGAAAAAAAGGTAGTCTAGAGCTATGGACTCACGTAAGAAACACGTATACTATAACAAAATTATGGTAAAAGAAATTATTTTTAAAGAAAAGAATACCCAGATATAATTTGTCTAATTTTCTTTTTTCATTTCTATCAAAAGTTAATGAGAAATATTTTGCATAAGAAATTTGTAGACTATAACAGAATTCAGCAAAGATTGGATAAAGAAAAAGAAAGAATTATTTTATGAACAATAAAAATTTAAAAAAAGATAAAAGAACGAAAAAAAATTAAAATAAAAAGATGAAAATAAAAAAAGAAAAAAAAATAGATGAAAAAAATAAGAAAAAAAAGAAAAAATAAAAATGAAAAAGATAAAAAGAAAGAAATATTAAAAAGAAAAAAAATGAAATATAAAAAGATGAAAAAATGAAAAAGATGAAAAAAAATGAAAATAAAAAGATGAAAAAAATGAGGAATAAATGAGGAAAATAAAAAGATGAAAAAAAAAAAAAAAAAAAAAAAAAAGATGAAAATGAGGAAAAAATAAAAAGAATGAAAAAAAATAAAAAGATGAAAAAAATAAAAAGATGAAAAAAAATGGCAAAATAAAAAGTGAAAAAAATAAAAAGATGGAAAAAAATGAGGAAAAAATGAAAAGATGAAAAACGATGAAAAGAAAGATGAAAAAAAAAAAGAGAAAAACCTGTCTACTAACCTTCATCTTTATACTTGATAATGATGTGTCATTTGTACCTAATTTCCTCGATAAACACGTTGCATCATAGGACAAGTTCATCATAGGT
The DNA here is from genome assembly GCA_023376005.1 of Doryteuthis pealeii. Taxonomy (NCBI): domain Eukaryota; kingdom Metazoa; phylum Mollusca; class Cephalopoda; order Myopsida; family Loliginidae; genus Doryteuthis; species Doryteuthis pealeii. The sequence continues at coordinate 84,018,392 of CM042165.1, forward strand.
ATATCCACATTGTGGATAGGGATGCGTCGGATATGTCTCCCAATTGGACTTTGATTATCAGCTACCAGACAAATCCATTTGCCCATCGTAACTGTTCATAATGAACTGTCAAAAATAAAAGTAAAAACATTGAAGAAAAGATTTTTTTTAAGTTGAATCAAAAGAAAGAGAGAGAAAGGTACAAGAACAATTTAAAGGAATAATGGACATTTTTTTAGAGTTTTACAACATAAGCAATTAAGAAATAACACTACAACAATCTATACATTAATAGTCATGTTCCTTAATTGTATGACAGTTATCATCTTCCAACACCCTCTGGTTAAAAATGAGACCATCCAAATCATCCAAGATGAAATGCAAAAATCGTAAATCCTGATATATGGTGTTGCTTATCCAACAAATTCTTATTTCTGATGAGTGTCGTCACCTCAGCTATTAATTGACCATTCTGTTTTTTTAAAGAAAGGGGGGAGGGAGGACATGCTACACAGAAAAATATGAGAAAGAGAGTAGAGGAAAATATAGAAAGGGAAGGGGTGAGTGTGCAGATTCGTTTTGTTTTGTTTTGTTTTACGGCATATCAACCTCGGTGGGTCATTTAATGCCGACAAGTTGTGAAATAAATTCATTCTTAATGCATAATACAATTTTGTTTATAAACTCATGTTTTTTTATTTAACCCATAGATGAAAGGTTTGTTTGTTTTGTTTTATGGCATATCAACCTCAGTGGGTCATTAATGCCGATAAAGTTTTGAATAAATCAATTTCTTAATGGATAATACAATTTTTTTATAATACATTTTTCTATTTATAGATGGGACCTAACAGGTACACACTCCGGGTCAGAGTGGACCAGGGAGCAATGGTGATGAAGGGGTGCTCCACATTCCCCAAACCTCCAAAGCTGGAACCTCACCATCAGATAGAGTTTTACGTCATTCCAGGACATGTAGACCCGCAGCCACCGCCTTCTAGCACCTTATGATAAAAAGGGTTGGGGCTTGCCATAAGGGCAATAGGATTGGGGCAATCATATAGTGCTAGGGCTTGCATGACAGCCAATTGATCGGAGGGGGCCTCTCCGACCGCTGAGTGTGCAGAGTCAATAATGCTAATCATACATAATGAAAAGGTGAAAAGAAAAAGAAAGAAGGAAAGGAAAGAGGAAAGAAGGAAGGAAAGAAAGGAAAGAAAGAAGAAAGAAGGAAAGAAAGAAGAAAGAAAGAAAGAAAGAAGGGAAAGAAGAAAGAAGGAAGAAAGAAGAGAAAGAAGAAGAAAGAAAGAAAGAATGATGAAAGGTACAACATTCCCACAACTCCAAAACTTGAACCTCACCATCAGATAAATCAGCCCAGGACATATTATATAGTATAGAGATGCACTATCAAAAAATGTGGACATATTTTCATTTTTAAATGAATTAAATCGATTATTTAAGGTCAAATTCTTCTTGTAAAGTAATAACATAATGAGCATCAGTAAAAAAAAAAAAAAAAAAAAAAAAGCAAAAGAAAAATATTACACATGGAATTTATTTTTAATACATTTAAACTAATTTCTCAGTCAATTTTGCTAATATATTGTAAACATTGCTATAAATGCTGTCTAATATTACATAAAATCCTTATTTACAAAATAAATTTAACCCCCGATTGAAAAAAAATTACCGAAAATCAGGAATTATCTGATTTTAATGAAATTTTCAATGTTGATTTATCAATGAATGAATTTTGTAACGCATCGGTTATTTTTATTATCTATTTTATTTTAAAGATAAGTGTCTGAATAATTATATCAGAAGATTTTTTATAAGTTCTATGTGAGTGTTTTTAGTAAAAGAACCATGAATAGAGAATTCTGCTAAAAAGATATCAATAAGAAACTGACCCTGTTATAATAAAAACAAACTGTTTTACTTATTTTCAAGATAACGACGAGTAATTTTTCCCAATTGGATAATTTGATCTTTGAATTAACGGCTTTTCTTTGTAACAACTCTTTATGTTTGTTATTTTTTTTGCAAGATGAAAATATTTACGTTTCTTCCTTCAATATGCCTAAACTGATCATGTGACCTATTTGGGGTCGATTGAAATCAGTCATTTTAAAACAGTTAAACACTTTACACTTAGTTCTAAAATTGAGAAACACTCTTTTAAATTACAATCTTTTTAAATAAAAATAAAAACAGGATTCAATTGACAAGTACTTAAAAAAAAAAACAACAAACAAACAAACAAATGAACTTCTATCTATTCCATTATGTAAATTGACATAATAAGTTTTGTAATGTTATCATTAAAAGTACATAATATCTCAAATGAAAAAAAAGTAAGGTCAATAATTAGTATTGGGTAGTAGAAACGCTGACCCCCCCCCCCCCCAGAATACTTCACACAAAAGTCTGGCACTGTGTCTTATATGATAAGAGGAAAATATGACCAAAAATAGACGTGCTGTGTCTGTTATTAGACTCAGAAAAGAAGTAAAGTCCTCAGTTATTTCTATTTTGAGTCTGATTTGACTTTATTACAATTATTAGCAAATATATGCACCCTCCTCGGGTACAAGTATTTAAGTTTAATCTAACAAATATTATGTTAATTAGAAAGGCTAATGAAATTAAATAAGAATGCAGATAAAAAGATTTGAAACAGAAGGGGGTATAATCTAATAGTAGAACAACTGAAACCCCGTCTTCCATTGCTAAATTTTCCTAATTTAACTATTTAGTTAAAATAGGAAGTAAAGAATAAAATTAGTTATTCTTTTGTTAATGGATTTCCTTTAAGATTTATCCCAAAGATTTTTGCTCATATTCATTAAGATAAAACAAACAATTAAATCAATAATAAAAATAAGTTTTTATTAAAACAAATTTTTAATATCAATGTGCAAATTAGCCTTCCCGTTCACACTGTAAACCGCTTTTTTGTTGCATATATAATACAATTGCATGTTATTGTATGTAGGAATGTCCAATGCTTTGGTCCTGGATCTTTACAAGTTAATAGCGTTGATCCCAGGGGGCTCCCCAGGCAACACCTGCCCCTTGATTTAAAGGGGACGGTGGGTATGCCCAGTGCCTGAGGCGCACCCTTGAGGGGGAATGCCAACGGGATCAACGCAATTTTTGTGCTTAAAATATGAGCTTCAGCTTATGGTGGGCCCACGTCAAAAGAGACCTTGGGTCCAGCGCTCATAAGTAGAATGAGAGGCAAATATCTAGATATGTCCAACATATCTAACTCCGGTTTCAACTGGAGGTCTGGTGGCTTCGGCCTGAACTGTACAAGTTACATCGTTGATCCCGGGGCTATACCCCAGGCAACACTGCCCTCAATTTGAAAGGGGCAGGGCTGGGTTATTGCCAGTGCCTGAGGTGCTCCCTCCCTTGAGGGAATACTGATGGATCAACGCACTTTTGTGCCTAGCACCCATAACTTTGGCTTGTGGGTGGGCCCACATAAAAATGTCCTTGTGTCATGCCCTCATAAGTGGGATGAGAGGCAATACGTCTAATCCGGTTTCGAACCTGGGGGTCCAGTGGGCTTCGACGTGGACCGTACAAGCTGGGTTTATACCCAGTGCCTGAGGCTCCCCCATTGAGGGGGAAGTGCTGAAAGGAGCACACATTTTTTGGCACCTGCACCATGAGCTTTCGGTTTGTGAGTGGGTCCACTTAATAAGGGCGCTTGTGCCTAAACATACACGTGAGGTACGTGGTAAATATTTATATGTGATTGGTTAACATCTTTAACTCAGTTTTGACGGTGGGGATCCAGTGGTTTGGGTCCTGGACTACAAGTAACATACTGATCCCAAGGGCCATCTCCAGGCACACCTGCCCTCGTTTAAAGAGGAGGACTGGTTTATTGCAGTGCTTGAGGACCCCCTTGTGGGCGATGCGATGGGATCAATGCATTTTTTTGCACTGCACTGAAGTTTCGGCTTGTGGGTGGGCCCACATTAATAGGTCAAACTATACACGTGGTACTGGTAAATATTAGTATGTAGAAGGATTAATTAATGTAAAACAATTTTTATTATAGTTGAGGTTGAATAAAATAAAACATGGGAATGTGATGTCAATTAAAGGGAAATGTGACTGGGGTGTGAATAGTTTTAGGTTACTGACGAAAAACACACACTCTGTCATTTATAAATAGGATTTTAGCTAAACCTGAAATAGCACCAAGTGGGGGGGGCATAACAGTTTATATCCTGATGGGAGAGTCTATTGCTCGTGAAATGCGTGCGAGGTAGGATACGACACGTATACATTAAAGACAATTTTAATGTAGGCCACCATTTATCACTAAAAGTCTTTTTAATTAGATTTATGTACATAAATATTAATAAGTAATATGTTTTATATCATTCTTATTTAAATTTGCATTAGTCTTCTAAGTTATATATTTCATTAATTAAACTTTATTAAGTGTCAATGCGAGAGATCGTAAGATACCACCCGTTAATTACGACATACTTAAATGAGGCAGCCTTTATGATAACAGTCTTTTTAAATAAGATTTATAAAACTGGTTTGTTTTGTGAGGGTCGGTTGAGGGGATTTATGTACCGAATGGATTATAGAGATTATATTTGTCTACATTGTGAATAGGATAATTTAAAAGCATAGTATATGCATAAAGTGACTCTGACGGTCAATAAGACGAAGTCATAAAACATCTGCTTTGTCTTCTTTCTTTTCATTCCTTGGAATTCCTTCTTTTTAGCGCAATACCAAATAAATGGGTTGAAGCAAAAACCCTAAGAACACGCAACAAAACAGCAGCTACTTTTAAGCTTAAAACATCAATAACCTCTTCCAACCAATAGGTCACTTCTAAAACAGAAACAGAATTTAACATTAATTGGAAAATTGCAACATTTTTGCAGAACGAATTTAAACGGTTGGTTACGTGATATTATGGTATAAATGTCAACTTGGAGGTGGTTTTATGGTTTACTCTTGTTGGGTTTATTTTATGCAGATATTTTTTGTTTTATCATTCTGTTATGTATTCAATTTTTTTAAGCTCATTTTTGAACTTTTTAACCATCGATGGACTAAACAGTACTAACACTAGGTCAGTGGACCTGGAGTAATGGGGATTGAAAGGGTACCAAATTTTCCGAGTTTCAGACTGGAATCTCACTACTATGCAATTTATGTCACCCGGCACGAAGACTCAGTCAAACGCTTAAGCAATATATATAAAAAGAGTTGGTGGTTTGTTAATAAGGTAATTAGGATTGGGAAAATCTAAGGCTTGTGATAGCTAATGATTTGGTCTGGTGCTTCTAACTGTTTGTCTAGCCTAAGTAGTGGCTAAAGGGAAGGTTAACGCGTCATCAGATTAGCTCAGCACAGGGTTTGCCCCTAGCACATGAGTTACACCGCATGGCCGACAGGTGTAATTGGGAAGGATTTAACCTTTTGCAGAGGTGCAATTGGTGTATTCTACTGCCTTGGAGCGGTTGGTAATATTATATAAATATAATATAATATATTATAGTATATTCAGCCATTAAATCCACACAGCAAATAAGTATACAATCTTATTATTTGGTTTGTTCATAAAATTGATTAAAGTGCTTATTAAGAACATAGACGATTATATCGAATGGTTTAAAATTACGATTGTTAAATTACCAATCCAGTTTCTTGCAAGTAGCAAATCTTAGAGATTGCGCCGTTTTGAGAACTTGAGTCGGTACATTTTATAATTTGTATTTTAAACCATTCGATTTTAATCGTCTCTAATATAATATATGTGTGTGCCAATCTTATTGAGTTATTGTATGCGTTGAGTTTACAATTATAGGTCTCATTTGTATAAAATGATCTCTATCAATCATTTTAAAAGTTAAAGCACTTGATATTTAAGTTGCAATAGATATTTTAAGAGTCTTTATCACCCTCCCCACACAAGAGGATGAGACATATCGTGTCAATTTTTAAATGGAGTTTAACAGGTTTGAATCAGAGTTTTCCTTCTCTAGACAGTTCCATCAAGGTTAACAATATTTGATCACTATTTACATATTAGCTGAATGGGATAGTTGGATTCATACTTCCAAGGGAATTAGCGCTTAGTGTGAAATGCAAACAGACTCATGAGATTTAAACTCAGGTTACTGTGTCATTTCGTACAATCAGAGTAATTGGATGACTCAAAATTAAACGGCTGGTATTTGTCATGCACTAGAAGTAATGTTCTACGGTCAGATTGGTTGGTAGATCTTAATGGATATTCACCTTAGGTCATTAATGCAAAATAAGTCATTTGATTCGACTTTGCTTACAGTAATCGCGGTTTTTCCTATAACTCACCTAAAAAGGGAACCACTCTGAATGAATTTTTATAAATATTTATTTTTGATCTACTAGAAAAAAGAGTTAGGGTAGGGTTTAGGGTTATTAGATGGGAAAATAATGGGTAGATTAATTAGCCTAGATAAATTCAATTCAGAGTGTTCCCTAATAGGAATACGTATTCTATCTTAAATATAACAGGCTCATCATTGCTTAACTAGGTGGATCTAGTGGAAAACCAGTGAAGGCGGTTGGAATTCGCTTCTTTCTTTTACTAATAAATAATGGTTGTAATTTTATATTTTTATGTATTTATATTGTTTAATATTTTAAATTGCCTAAAAATGTTATGATTGTTTAAATATCAGATAGAATATTTCAAATTTTACAGCAAATTTTCAACCAGGATGGCCAAAGTGAGCAGGTTAGGATAAGTGTCTCACAAGCTTATGAGGTTCAGTGTCACATTTACTATAATGATAGTGACACCGAAAAGACAATGTGTTAATATATGTTTTAAATCATTTTAAAGATGATGCTAATGTAGACTCATTAGTGCGTCTGGAGCACATTTTGCTTGAATGACCCCGGGAAAATTTATGGTCGCAACTAAAGCGTCTAATCTCTACCTGTAGCTTCCGTGTAATTCATTCTAAGGAACTATTCGGAATGTATTTACGTTAGCTTGAAATAGTGAGGGGAAAGAAAAAAGAAAAAACACGGGATGAATGGATACAATTTACTGTGCCTTTTTAGATTTTGTGTTGAGATTTATTTGTTTTGTTGTAAACAGTAAACTCATTGTGGTGGCTAAAAGGTCGGTATCAGCAAGGGAGTTATCCCCTTTCACCAGCGCTAGCCAAGAGATTATTTTTGGCATCTAAGGTGATGTGCAGACCTACATATCTTCTTCACTTATGTAGCAGATTCTGTCTACTCATATGGCTGAGTTGGTGAGGCCAATATCGAAGCGGAACTTTGTGGTTCATAGTCAGACGCTATGTACAACTGAGCTCTATCCTGATATTTTTATGTACTTGTTGTGGTCGCCAGTATTGTTTTCCTTTTTAAACTACTCGATTTCTTTTATTAAAAAATTTAAAAACTTAGCGGAGTACCTATTGTTATATCAGCTGAACAGCAAGGGAGTCTATCCTTTTGCTAGCGCTAGACTGGGAGATTGTTTTTGCTGAGGTGGAGCACTACACTGAGCTCTTCTGTTCTATCATATCATAATGAACTATCAGATTTTCTAGCTTTATTTGGGAGAGCGTGTAGCAGATTTAAAGTGGCAAAGAGTTAAAGATGACCTGTGTTTACATCCTGCCTGGTTGTGGAGGTGGTTGGGTTATAACATACATTAAACTCTTTTGAGTGAAATAAGTAAATCATCGGGTGGCTAAAATAGGTATAGCGACAGGAGGGAGTCTATCCCTTTTTGCTAGAATGACAAGGAGATTGTTTTTAGTACTGAGGCAGAGCACTTACATCTATGTAGCTCCGCACTTTGTAGTTGAGGAGATATCTGACTGATGACAAAAAGTGATAACCTTGATTTAGATAATTTAGTTTAGTTTTTTAAGGAATAGTTTTATATCGAGTGCTCCTAGCAGCTTAATCATTAAATTCCTTTCTTAAAGTAGATTGTGCAGATATCATGGAGGTAATAGACTCTGATCACAAATCATTGTTTCACTCCGGACTGATGGCAGACTGCCTCTCTAGCAGCATGATGACTGTGAACAGCAAACAGGATGTTATATGGATTGACAACCGAAATGCTTGAAACAATAGGCAGAATAATTTTATTCATTAATAAATAAACAATCTTGAACATTTGTTATTTCGTTTCTATTTCTGGGGATGTTCCGCAAAGCATCGCAGTAGCTGGTAATGTAGGTCTTGCTAGACGTCCCATTAGCATGTCATGTGTTGTTTCCACAGGAGACGTGTCTTTGTTCATCCTTGCTTCTCCAGCAGTGTCCAGGATTGGTTTGTGAGATAGGGGAGGTGGCCGTAAGCTTGCTTCTCTTGTGGGTGTTGTTTCCATGATTGTTCAAGATATGGCACGCAGTATTCTATGCAGCTCCGATCTAGCTATTCTCCAGTGCTTTGTTAGGGTCAAGTGGTGCAGGCATGACTGCAGCATTGACACACCACGCTTGAAGAATTGTCATTGAGTTGTCAGTGAATCGGATTTCCATTATGACTGATAATCTGTTTATAGCGGACCTTTTTCCCTATTTGTGCATTAACATGCTTTCTTGATAGATAATTACTACCAAGATATGAAATTGTCTCTACTGGTTTTAGGGGCTACCAACGAGTGTAGAGATGTCTCCTTTCTTTTTAAACACATGAAAGACTAATTTTATTGAGTTCACATTGAGGCCGATGTTTTTGCTGCATTCTCAGCTATGTAGTAGTGGATGTTGGCTGTGTGAGTTTTGAAGAAGTGCTAGGTTCATCAGGTAGACTGCATCTGTAAAATAGCTGTGAGGATATCGGTTTGTGCTTTTTTTTTATGGTATCTAATGAGTTCGGAGTAAATAGCTAGGCATATTACAAAAAATATTCAATTATCAGAATATTATGGAACAAGTAACAAAAATGGTAGTTGGTTGGATTTTACGGATGTCAAACCTCGCTGGGTTAGTTTTAACATGAAGAATGTTGTTTTATTCTTCTTGATGGTATCATTTTCTTTTTAAATCATTTTTTAACTTTTCTTTTAAACTCATTTTTTTAACTTTTAACATAGATTGGGACCTACAGTACTACCTACTCCAGCTCAAAGTAGACTGGAGTAATGGTGATGGGGTAACACATTCCCAGACGTTCAAACTGGACTCATCAATCATTAACATCATACCCAGGACACTAAGTCTCAGCCTGCTAGCAACATCTATGAAAAAAGGGGTTGGGACTTGTCATAAGGGCATCTGGTTGGGAAATATATAGGTACAGGTTGATGGGGCAGCTAAGTAAGGCCAAAGGGAGTGTCATGTGATAGACGTCAGCCACCAGGATTCGTCTTTTAAGTATCTGGTGCCACTTCAATGGCGCACGGTGCTCCATTGTGTGTATGGGGGGGGTCTATCCCTCTGCGAGGTGCAGTCGGTGTATTCTAAAGCCCACCAACAGGGCAAACGAAAGTGGGAGGAAGATAGTCTAAATAATAAATTGGGAGCCAAATATTATTGTTGTACATTTTTCTCTCTCTCTCTCTCTCTCTCTCTCTCTCTCTCTCTCTTCTTGTCTCTCCCTATCTTGCTTAAAGCACTGTTGGTATCTAGATTAACAAGAAAAAGCATTGAATATATAGACATTTGATTTAAGCGAAACAATGTACTTTCGAAAGTGTGGTCCCTTCCGGAAAATGCACTACACCATATATAAACTAGGGATACCCCAAAATTTGTCTGCTTTCATTTTAAAAACGAATTAAAAATAATTAAATCGATATTTAAGGTCAAATTTTTGTCTAAAGTTGAAAATAGTAGCAAATGAGCATCAGTAAAAAAGGCAAAATAATATTAACATGTAATTTTTTTTAATACATTTAAAAACTTTTTTGGTCCTTTGATCAAATATATTTAAGATGGTCACCGTGAGTTGCCGTAAAACCCATGTTTACAAAATAAATTTTAACTCACGATTGAAAATAATTACCAAAAATTAGGGATTTCCGATTTTAATGAAATTTTCAGTTTGATTTATCAATGAATTCAATTTTATAATTGCATCAAGTTTATTTTATTCTCTAACTTTTCTGCTTTTATTAGGTATTCTGCTATGATACATTAAAATTCATTTAAAATATGAGCACATGATGTTAAGTTTAAAATGTCAGTTATTAGATTCTAAAACTTTTTTTTTTAATAATACGTTACTTTAGTATCATATATAAATCTTTTGTCGAAAACATGTATTGGAAATTTAGCGCCACTGCCCTTTAAATGGAACAAATATTGATGTATATTTTTTCTTTATAGCATAACATAATTTTTTAAGTTTTATTTTCATTTTATTTTTCCGATTGGTACTATTACTACAGAGAGAATCTTTTTTTTTTTTATTCTTTTATTCACACTTCGATCTTTCGTCTTTTATTTATGCAGAATAGTATGATCACAGGAACCCCCTATTTTTGCGCCCCAAAAATAGGGGGGCGTTCAAAGTTAGTGACCTGAACAAATCAAAGTTTTGAAATAATATAACTGATGCATTTAAAATTCAATTCGTGTAAAATCAACCTGAAATTTAATAAAATCGATAATTCCTATTTGGTATTTTTTTTTTTTTTTTTTAATGGGTGTTAAATTTGTATTGTAAAACACGGATTTTTCGACACATCGACTTTTACTTTTAATTGGAAAAACCCAAAGAAAAGAAAGTTAATGAGATGCAGAATAACTTAATATTTTATATAAAAAAAAAAAAAATATATATATACGAGTAAGATTGACATAAGGTCACAAGTATGAATCAAGTGGATCGAACTCGCTTTTTCCGTAGTCTCAGATCTGCGAGACTAGTTGTTAACATAAATAATATATACAAATAATGAACAAATATTTGATTTATAAAAAATCACAACACACTACCCGAAAAAAAGTACTTTAAAAGGGTTGATTAAAAATGAACGACATTAAAACAAGATGTCCATTTGTCGCTCGTTAAATAAAGAGAAATTTGGGTTTCAATTTGAAATATGTGAGTCTCTTGCATATTTTCAAGTATTTTTTTTTTTTAAGTTGTGAAGTGATAAAAAATGAATTTCGTTTTTTTTTTCTCCAGAAATGAAAGTGTGTAGAGGAGAGAAAATAATGAGAAAATAGCAAATAAAAGGTTTATTGCAACACAGAACTTTCCTTTTGTCACCTTTTAACTAGAAGAGGATTATTCTTTTATTTTGATTATTACTTATATTGTAAAAGTTTTGTTTCTTTAAACAACAAAAATGAGATATCGTAATATTGACAAAACTTAAAATGTCATTGACATTTCGACAACTAAAGTAAAATTAAAAATATATTAGTGAATAATAATATATATAAAAAATAAAATGTTCAATAAAAGTTAAATTATAAATCTAAACAATATGTATATAAAATAGAAAGATAATTAATTTTTGTATAATAAAAAATGATTTTAACATTTTTTTTTTTTTTTTTAAAAAACAAAACATTTGATTTGATTATTTCATCAAGAAGGCGTGGTGTTTTTGCTTTTCGCTTTTAGAAAAAAAAACAAACAAAACCGGACGAATCTATAAAAAAACTAAAATGTATAAAGATTTAAATTTCGTTATGAGCTTGATTAAAATTAATAAACTATTCGTAAAAAACTTATTTTGTTGATCTATTTAGACTTACAAGTTATGCTATCCAAATGTCCCAAGATGAACGGCTAAACAAATTCCCCACAACGTTGCCGACGAGATTTTTTTTCATTGGACATTTTTGGCTGCAATACAAAACTTGTAAGTTCTTAAAATAGGACAAACAAAATATTTTTACGAATATTGATTAATTTTTTAAAATCAAGCCTCATAACGAAATTTACAATCTTTATACAACATTTAAGTTTTTTTATTAGATTTCGTCCGGTTATTTGTTTGTTTTTTTTCTAAAAAGCGCAAAACAAAACACCACGCCTTCTGCAATGAAAATAATCAAATTAATTGGTTTTTTGTTTTTAAAAGAAAAAAAAAAAAAAAATGTTAATTAAAATCATTTTATTATACAAAAATATAATTATCTTTCTATTTTTATATACATAATTTTGTTTAGATTTATAAATTTAACTTTAATTGCAACAATTTTATTCTTGTAATATATTATTATTCTACTAATATATTTTTTTTAATTTTACTTTCAGTCTTGTTCGAAATGTAAATGACATTTTAACGGTTTTTTGTCAAACTAATTTACGATATCTCATTTTTGTTGTTTAAAAGAAAACAAAACTTTACAATATAAGTTAATAAATCAAAATCAAAAAGAAAATCGCTCTTCTAGTTAAAAAGGTGACAAAAGGAAATTCTGTTCTGCAATTAAGCCTCTTTATTTGCTTATTTTCTCATTCATTTTTCTCTCTCTCTACACACTTTCCATTTCTGGCAGAAAAAAAAAAAACGAATTCATTTTTCTCATCACTTCACGAACTTTAAAAACAAAAAAAATACTTGAAAATATGCAAGAGACTCACATATTTCAAATGTTTTGAAAAAGCCCAAATTTCTCTATTATTTAACGAGGCGACAAATGGACAATCTTGCTTTTTTAATGTCGTTCATTTAATCAACCCGCTTTTTTTAAAGTTACTTTTTTCGCGGGCCCGCTTACGTGTGTGTGTGATATTTTATAAATCAAAATATTTGTTTGCATGTATTTGCTTATATATTATTATTGTTAACAAACTTAGTCACTCGCAGATCTGAGACTACTGAAAAGCGCAGTTCGATCCTCACTTGCATGTTCCATACTTGCCTGACCTATGTCAAATCCGTTACTCGCTATATTATATATTTTTTTTTTTTTCTTTGTATATAAATGATTCAAGGTATTTCGTTCTGCGATCTCATTAACTTTCTTTTTCTTTGGCCGTTTTCCAATTAAAAAGCTAAAGTCCGACTGGTTCGAAAAATCCGTGTTTTTACAATACAAATTTAACACCCATTTAAAAAAAAAAAACAAAAAAATACCAAAAATCAGCGGGAATTATACCGATTTTATAATTAAATTTTCAGGCTGTGATTTTACAACGACATGAATTTTTATAACTTGCTATCAGTTATTTTTATTTCAAAACTTTGATTTGTTTTCAAGTCACTTAACTTATCTGACCCCCCCCCCTTATTTTCTTGCGGGCGCAAAATATCGGTGCGGGTTCCTGCTGATTGCATACCTTTTGTCTGCATGAAAATAAAAAGACCGAAAGATCAAGGGGTGAAATAGAAGAATAAAAAAAAAAAAGATTCTGCTCTGGTATAAATTAAGTACCAAACATCGGGCGAAAAATAAAATGCAAAATAAAAACTTAAAAAATTATGTATATGCTATAAAAGAAAAAATATAACATCAATATTTAGCTTTCCATCTTAAAAAGGCAGTCGCGCCCCTAACATTTCCAATACAGTTTTCGCACCAAAAGATTATAGTGATCGCATACTTAAAAGTAACAGTAGTTTATTAAAAAAAAAATTTTTCAGAATCTAATCTCAATGACATTTTAAACTCTAACCATCATGCTGCCTCATATTTTAAACTGAATTTTCAATGTATCCATAGCAGCAAATACCTAATTAACATCACGAAAGTTTAGAAATAAAATAACTGACTGCATATATAAAAATTGATCATTGATAAATCAATACTTCGAAAAATTTCATTTAAAATCGGATAAATTCCCTTTAATTTTTGGTAATTTATTTTCAATCGTGAGGCTATAAATTTATTTTGCCTAAACATGCGGTATTTACGGCAAACTTCACGCTGAACCATCTTAAACATATATTGATCAAAATGTGACCAAAAACGATAGTTTTAAATGTAATTAAAAAATAAATTACATGTTGCTAATAATTATTTTGCCTCTTTTTTTACTCAGATGCCTCATTATGCTGCCTTAACTACTTTTCAACTTAGACCAAAAATTTGACCGGAAATAATCGATTTAATTAATTTAATTCGCTTTTTAAAATGCAAAAGCCAGACAAAATTTGCGTGGTTATCCCTAGTTCTATATGCGTGATTGTAGTCATTTTCCGGAAGGACCACCACTTTCCGCAAAAAGTACTATTTGTTTGCTTAAATCAAATGTCTATAATATATCCAATGCGTTTTTCTCTTAATACTAGATAACAATCAGTGCTCTTTAAACAAGGATTATGCGAGCCAGAGAGAGAGAGGAGAGACGACCGAGAGAGAGAGAGACCGAGAGAGAGAGAGAAGAAAAAAATGTGTCACAAACAATATAATGTGTTGGTCCCAATTTATTTATTTTAGGACTATCTTCCCTCCCACTTTCGTTGCCTGTTCGGTGCGGGCTTTTAGAATACACCGACTGCACCCTGCCCAGAGGGATAAGACCCCCCCCCATTACACACAAAATGGCGAGGCTACCTGTTGCCATGAGTGCGCAACCATGATTACTATAACAGACGCGAAATCCTGGTGGCTGAGCGGTTCTATTCAACATGCAACACTCCACTTTGGCCTTTACTTAGGCTGGCCCCATCAAGCCCAGTAAGTAAACCTATATGAGTTTCCCAACCCGCTATTGCCCTTATGACAAGTCCCAACCCCTTTTATCATAGATGTGCTCAGAAGGCTGACAGTCTTAGTGCTCCTGGGTATGATCTGATTAATGATGCATGCACGCGTTCCAGTTTCTGAACGTCTGGGGATGTGGTGTACCCCCCTCATCACCACTTTACTCCCAGGCCTCTACTTTGAGCTGGCAGCTGCCGTAGTACCTAGTTAGGCGTCCCATCTATGGCGTTAAATAGTAAAAAAATGAGTTTAAAGAAAATGCTTTTAAAAAAATGAGTTTAAAAACGAAAATTGAATATACCCATCCAAGAATGAAATAAAACCAAAACATCTTCAGGTTAAAATAACCCAGCGAGGGGTGACATGCCGTAAAATCCAACCAAACTAACCCATTTTCGCGTACTTGTCCAGAATATTCCTGATAAGTGAATATTTTATTTCGTAATATGCCTTAGGTATTTACTCCAACTCATTAATACCACTAACAGAAAAAAGGCAACCAAAACAGGCCATATCCTGCACAGACTATTACAGATGCAGTCTACACTGATGACCTAGCACTTACTTGCAAATACATCAGCACAAGCCAAATCACTACTACATAGCCTGGAGAAGGCAGCAAAGAACATCGGCCTCAATGTGAACTCCAATAAAATTGAGTTCATGTGTTTTAAAAAGAAAGGAGACATCTCTACACTCGTTGGTAAGCCCCTAAAAAACCAGTTAGAACAATTCATATGCCTTAGGTAGTAATATCTCATTCACAGAAAGCCGATGTTAATGCCACAAATAGGGAAGACATGGTCCGCCTATAAACAGATTATCAGTCATATGGAAATCCGATCTCACTGACAAACTCAAATGACAATTCTTCCAAGCTGTGGTGTGTCAATGCTGCAGTATGGCCTGCACCACTTGGACCCTAACCAAAGCACCTGGAGAATAAGCTAGATCGGAGCTGCCATAAGAATACTGCGTGCAATCTTGAACAAGTCATGGAAACAACACCCCACAAGGAAGCAGCTGTACCGCCACTGCCCCCATCTCACAAACCATCCCTGGACACTGCTGCGAGAAGCAAGGATGAACTCATAAGCGACGTTCTCCTGTGGAAACCAACACATGGACATGCTAATGTGGACTGTCAGCAAGGACCTACATTTACACGCTACTGGATGCTGTGCGGAGGACATCCCGCAGAAATAGAAAAACGAAAATAACAAATGTTCAAAGTATGTGTTTATTTATGAATGAATAAATATTTCTGAACCTATGTTCAAGCATTTCGGTTTGTCATCCATTATACAGTCCTGTTTTGCTGTTCACAGCTCATCAGTGTGGGCTAGAGAGGCAGTCTGCATCAGGCCGGGAGTGAAACAACTGATTTGTGATCAGAGTTTTTACCTCCATGATATCTGCACAATCTCACTTTAAGAAAGGGAATTAATGATAAAGGCTGCTAGGAAGCACTCTATCATAAACTATTCCTTAAACAAACTAAACTAAATTATCTAAATCAATGGTATCACTTTTGTCATCAGTCAGATATCTGCTCAACTACAAAGTGGGGAGCTGACAGTAGATGTAGTGCTCTGCCTCAGATACTAAAAACAATCTCCTTGGTCTAGTTCTAGCAAAAAGGGGATAGACTCCCTCGCTGTCTGGCTGATACCGATTTTAGGCCACCCCGATGACTTTACTTATTTCATCAAAAAGATGTTTAAATGTATGTATATACCCAACACCTCCACAACGGGCAGGATGTAACACAAGGTCAGCTTTTAACTCTTTGCCAACTTTAAACTGCTTACAGCGGCTCTCCCAAATAAAGTAGAAAATCTGATAGTTCATTATGATATGATTGAACAGAAGAGCTCAGTGTAGTGCTCCACCTCAGCAAAAACAATCTCCCAGGTCTAGCGCTAGCAAAAAGGGGATAGACTCCCTTGCTGTTCAGCTGATACTAACAATAGGCTACTCCTCTAAGTTTTTTAAATTTTTTTATAAAAGAAATCGAGTAGTTTAAAAAGGAAAACATACTGGTCGACCACAAAGTACATAAAAATATCAGGATAGAGCTCAGTTGGTAGAGCGTCTGACTATGAACCACAAAGTTCCGGCTTCGATACTGGCCCTCACCAACTCAGCATATGAGTAGCACAGGAATCTGTACAGTAAAGTGAGAAGATGATGGTAGGTGTGGCACTCCACCTTAGATGCCAAAAATAATCTCCTTGGTCTAGCGCTGGTGAAAGGGGGATAGACTCCCTTGCTGATACCGACTTTAGGCCACCACAATGAGTTTACTTTTTACAACAAAACAAATAAGCCTCCAACACAAAAATCTAAAAAGGGCACAGTAAAATTGTATCCATTCATCCCAGTGTTTTTTCTTTTTTCTTCCCTCACTATTTCAAGCTAACTGTAAATACATTCCAATAGTTTCTTAGAAATGAATTACACGGGATAGGTTACAAGGTAGGAGTTAGACAGCTTTAGTTGCGACCCATAAATTTTCCCGGGGGCTCATTCAAAGCAAATATGTGCGTCCAGGACGCACTGAATGAGTCTACATTAGATCATCTTTTTAAAATGATTTTTAAAAACTATATTAACACATGGCCTCTTTGGTGGTCACTTATCATTATAGTAAATGGGACACTGAACCTCATAAGCTGTGAGACACTTATCCTAACCTGCTCACTTTGGCCTCCTGGCTTGAAAAATTTGCTGAAAATTTGAAATATTCTAATCTGATATTTAACAATCAATAACATTTTATAGGCAATTTAAAATATATTAAACAATGATAAAATTACATAAAAAATATAAAATTACAACATTTTTATTAGTAAAAGAAATGAAAGGAATTCAAGCCGCCCTTCACTGGTTCCCACTAGATCACCATAGTTAAGCAATGATGAGCCTGTTCAATATTTAGATAGCAGATACGGTTATTTCCTATAAGGGGAACCACTCTGAATGAATTTTATCTGCTAATTAATCTACCCATTATTTTCCCATTAAACTAACCCTAAACCCTAACCCTAACTTCTTTTTTCCTAGTAGATCAATAAATAAATAAATTATAAAATTCATTCAGAGTGGTTCCCCTTTTTAGGTTGGAGTTATAGGAAATAACCGCAGATACTGTAAGCAAACTGATATCAAAATGACTTGATTTGCATTAATGACCCTAAAGGGGTTGATATGCCATTAAAGAATCCAACCAACCAATCTGACCGTGAACATGTACTTCTAAGTAGCATGACAAAATACCAGCCGTTTATATTTTGAGGGTCATCATTACTCTGATTGTACGAAATGGACACCAGTAACCTGAGTTTAAATCCTGGATGAGTCTGTTTGCATTTCACATAGCGCTAATCCCCTTGGGAAAGGTATGAATCCAACTATTCTCCATTCAGCTATATGTAAATAGTGGAGCAGATATTTTAACCTTGGTATGGCAACTGGTCTAGGAGAAGGAAAACTCTGAATTCAAACCTGTTAAACTCCATTTAAAAATTGACATTATGTCTCATCCTACTTGTGTGGGGAGGGGTTGGATAAAGACTCTTAAAATATCTATATTGCAACTAAATATCAAGTGTTTAACTGTTTAAAATGATTGTGAAGATACATTTTTATACATAATTGGAGACTATAATTGTTAAACTCAAGCATAAAATAACTCAATAAGAGTTGGCACACACATATATATATTTATAGACGATTAAAATCGAATGGTTTAAAATACAAATTGTTTAAAATGTACCGACTCAAGTTTCTCAAAACGGCGCAAATCTTAAAAGATTTGTGCTATTGCAAGAAACTGGAGTTGGTATATTTTAAACAATCCGTATTTTAAACCATTCGATTTTAATCGTCTATTTAGTTCTTAATATTAAGCACTTTTTAATCAATTTTAGTGAAAAAATCCCAAAGTAAATAAGATTGTATACTTATTTGCTTGGTGGATTTAATGGTGTATATATATATATATATATATATATATATATATATATAATATACCAACCGCTCCAAGGCAGTAGAATACACCAATTGCACCTCTGCAAAGGGGTAAAATCCTCCCAATATAACCACCTGTTGGCCATGGGTGATAACTCATGGTGCTTAGGGGCAAAGCCCTGGTGGCTGAGCTATTTATGACATGCTTTAACCTTCCCTTTAGCCCTTACTTAGGCTAGACAAACAGTTAGAAAGCACCCCAGACCCAATCAGTTAGCTATTCATGTCAAGCCTTAGATTGTCCCAATCCTATTACCCTTATAACAAACCACCAACTCTTTTTTATCATATATGTGCTTGAAGGCGTTGACTGAGGGTCTTGGTGTCCTGGGTATGACGATAAATTGCATCTAGTAGTGAGATTCCAGTTCTGAAACTCGGGAAATGTGGAGTACCCTTTCATCCCCATTACTTCCAGGTCCACTCTGACCTAGTGTTAGTACCTGTTAGGGTCCCATCTATGGGTTAAAAAGTTCAAAAAATGAGTTTAAAAAAAAATTGAATACATAACAAGAATGAATAAAACAAAAATATCTTCGGCATAAAATAACCCAACAATGATTGAAATGCCATAAAATCCAACCTCCAAGGGTTGACATATACCATAATATCACGTAACCAACCTGTTTAAAATTCTGTTCTGGCAAAATATTTTTATGCAAATTTTCCAATAATGTTAGAATTTCTTTTTCTGATTTTTTAGAAGTGACCTATGGGGTTGGAAGAGGTTTTGATGTTTTAAGCTTTAAAAGGTAGCTGGATGTTCTTGGTTGCGTGTTCTTAGGGTTTTTGCTTTCAACCCCATTCTCATTTGGTAGTTGCGCTGAAAAGGAAGGAATTCAAGGAATGAGAAAGAAAGAGACAAAGGCAGAAGGTGGTTTTATGACTTCGGTTTTATTGACCCGGTCATAGTCACCTTTATGCATATGACTATGGCTTTTAAGAATTATCCTATTTCAACAATGTAAGACAAAGATAATCTTCTTAATCCATTTGTACATAATCCCCCCTCAACCCTGACCCTACACAAAACAAACAAGTGTTTATAAATCTTTATTAAAAAGACTTTTAGTCATAAAGGCTGGCCTACATTTAAGTATTGTCTGTAATTATAACGGTGTGGTATCTTACGATCTCTCGCATTGGACACTTAAATAAAGTTTTAATGTAATGAAATATATTAACTTAGAGAGACTAATGAAATTAAATAAGAATGGATATAAAAACATTATACTTATTTTAATTTTATTGGTTACATTAAATCTTAATTAAAAAGACTTTTAGTGATAATGGTTGGCCTACATTAAATATTGTCTGTAATTATAACGGTGTGGTATCCTACGCTCTCACGCATTGTACGAGCAATAGACTCGCCCACTCAGGGTATATAAACTGTTATTGCCCCCCCCCTACTTGGTGCCTGAGTTTCGGTTTAGCTAAATCCTATTATAATGAAGAGTGTGTGTTTTTCTGTCTGTAACCGAAACTATGTCACTACCCCAGTCACAATTTCCCTTGTTATTTACATCACATTCTCCATGGTTTTATTTTTATTTAAACCTCAATTATTAATAAAAATTGTTTTACATTATTAATCCTGTTCTACATACTAGATATTTACCATGTACCCCACGTGTATAGTTTGGACCTATTAATGTGGGCCCACCCACAAGCCGAAACTCATGGGTGGCAGGTGCAAAAAATGCATTGATCCCATCGGCATTCGCCCACAAGGGGGGTGCCTCAAGCACTGGGCAATAAACCCAGTCCTACCTCTTTAAAGCGAGGGGGCAGGTGTTGCCTGGGAGATGGTCCCTTGGGATCAGTGATGTTAACTTGTATGGTCCAGGACCAAAGCCACTGGACCCCCACCGGTCAAAACTGGAGTTAGATGTTAAACCATATCTACACTTACTAGATATTTTTACCACGTACCTCACGTGTATGGGTTAGGCACAAGGCCCCTATTAATGTGGGACCACTCACAAACCGAAGCTCAGGGGTGCAGGTGCAAAAAATGGGTTCTCCTTTCAGCATTCCCCCTCAATGGGGGAGCCTCAGGCACTGGGGTATAAACCCAGCTTGTACGGTCCACGGTCGAAGCCACCGGACCCCCAGGTCGAAACCGGAGTTAGAGGTATTTGCCTCTCATCCCACTTATGAGGGCATGACACAAGGACATTTTTATGTGGGCCCACCCACAAGCCAAAGCTTATGGGTGCTAGGCACAAAAAGTGCGTTGATCCCATCAGTATTCCCCCTCAAGGGAGGGAGGCACCTCAGGCACTGGGCAATAAACCCAGCCCTGCCCCTTTAAATTGAGGGGGCAGGTGTTGCCTGGGGTTATAGCCCCCTGGGATCAACGATGTTAACTTGTACAGTTCAGGGCCGAAGCCACCAGACCTCCCAGTTGAAACCGGAGTTAGATATGTTGGACATATCTAGATATTTGCCTCTCATTCTACTTATGAGCGCTGGACACAAGGTCTCTTTTTAACGTGGGCCCACCCATAAGCTGAAGCTCATGGGTTTTAAGCACAAAAATTGCGTTGATCCCGTTGGCATTCCCCCTCAAGGGGTGCGCCTCAGGCACTGGGCAATAAACCCAGCCGTGCCCCTTTAAATCAAGGGGGCAGTTGCCTGGGGGATGGCCCCTGGGATCAACGCCTATTAACTTTGTAAAGATCCAGGACCAAAGCATTGGACATATCTACATACTAATAACATGCAATTGTATTTATATATGCAAACAAAAAAGCGGTTACCAGTGTGAACGGGAA
This sequence comes from Doryteuthis pealeii, assembly GCA_023376005.1. Classification (NCBI taxonomy): domain Eukaryota; kingdom Metazoa; phylum Mollusca; class Cephalopoda; order Myopsida; family Loliginidae; genus Doryteuthis; species Doryteuthis pealeii. Next base: position 84,039,810 of record CM042165.1, read on the forward strand.
GCGCTAATTTGCACAGTTGATATAAAAATTTGATTTTAATAAAAAACTTATTTTTTATTATTGATTTCTAATTGTTTGGTTTTATCTTAATGAATATGAGCAAAAATCTTTGGGATAAATCTTAAAGGAAATCCATTAACAAAAAGAAATAACTAATTTTATTCTTTACTTCCTATTTTAACTAAATAGTTTAAAATTAGGAAAATTTAGCAATGGAAGACGGGAGTTTCAGTTGTTCTAACTATTAGATTATACCCCCTTCTGTTTCCAAATCTTTTTATCTGCATTCTTATTTAATTTCATTAGCCTTTCTAATTTAACATAATATTTTGTTAGATTAAAACTTTAAATACTTGTACCGAACGGAGGGTGCAATATATTTGCTAATAAATTGTAATCATTAAAGTCAAATCAGACTCAAAATAATAGAAATTAAAGCTGAGGACTTTTACTTTCTTTCTGAGTCTAAATAACAGACACGCACGTCTATTTTTGGTTCATATTTCTCCTCTTATCAATATAAGAACACAGTGCAGACTTTTTGTGTGAAGTATTTCTGGGGGGGGGGGGGGGTCAGCGTTTCTACTATCCCAATACTAATTATTGACCTTACTTTTTTTTCATTTGAGATATTATATGTACTTTTAATGATAACATTACAAAAACTATGTCAATTTACATAATGGAATAGATAGAAACTTCATTTGTTTTGTTTGTTTGTTTTGTTTTTTTTTTTTTAAGTACTTGTCAATTGAATCCCCTGTTTTTTTATTTTTATTTAAAAAGATTGTATTTAAAAGAGTGTTTCTCAAATTTAGAAACTAAGTGTAAAGTGTTTAACTGTTTTAAAATGGACTGAATTCAATCCCGTCGGTACACCAAAATAGGTCACATGATCAGTTTAGGCCAGTATTGAAGGAAGAAACGTAAATATTTTTCAATCTTGCCAAAAAAAACAATAACAAACATAAAGAGTTGTTACAAAGAAAGCCGTTAATTCAAAGATCAAATTATCCAATTGGGGAAAATTACTCCCGTCGTTATCTTGGAAAAATAAGTAAAACAGTTTGTTTTTATTATAACCAGGGTTCAGTTTCTTATTGATATTTTTAGCAGAATTCTCTATTCATGGTTCTCTTTTACTAAAAGACACTCACCATAGAAACTATAAACAAATACTTCTGATATAATTATTCAGACACTTATCTTTATAAATAAAATAGATAATATAAAATAACCGATGCCCGTTACAAAATTCATTCATTGATAAATCAACATTGAAAATTTCATTAAAATCAGATAATTCCCTGATTCGGTAATTTTTTTTTCAATCGGGGGGTTAAATTTATTTTGTAAAATAAGGCATTTTATGTAATATTAGACAGCATTTATAGCACATGTTTTACAATATATTTGAGCAAAAATTGACTTGAGAAAATAGTTTAAAAAATGTATTAAAAATAAATTCCATGTGTAATATTATTTCTTTTGCTTTTTTTTTTCTTTTTTTTTTTTTTTTTTTACTTGATGCTCATTATGTTATTACTTTACAGAAGAATTTGACCTTAAATATCGATTTAATTCATTTAAAAATGAAAATATGTCAACATTTTGATAGTGCCATCTCTATACTAATATAATATGTCCTGCGGCCTTTTTATACTCTGATGGTGAGGTTCAAGTTTTGAGTTGTGGGGAATGTTGAGTACCTCCTTTCATCATTCTTTCTTTCTTTCCTTCTTTCTTTCTTCTTTCTTTCCTCTTTCTTCTTTCCTTTCTTTCTTCTTTCTTTCTTTCTTTCTTTCCTTCTTTCTTTCTTTTCTTTCCTTTCTTCCTCTCCTTCTTTCCTTCTTTCCTTCCTTCTTTCTTTCTTTCTTTTTCACCTTTTCATTACTGGATGCATTCAGCAATTATTGCACTCTGCACACTCACGCGCGTCGGAGAGGCCCCCTCCGATCAATTGCGCCTGCGTCATGCCCAAGCCCTCAGCACCTATTATGATGCCCCCAATCCTAATTATCCTCG
>CM042165.1:84041934-84116240 GCA_023376005.1 Doryteuthis pealeii
AGAGAGTACCTATGCCTCAGAACTAATCAAGTGCCATACGTGGATGTGGGGAAAATTTGCATGACTGACTGAGGCACACATAAAAGCCAACAGAATTTTGTTATTGGAAGAGAACAAGTATTTCTATGACCAGAGCATGTAGAAGTGAATTACTGACCGCCAGAGGGACAACCAGAATACATACCATATCAAAAGGAGTTCCAGAGGTGCTTCAACCAATTGAAAACTCACTGGAATAAGTGTACTGAATGCCAAGGGGATTGTTCTAAAGAAAATTGAAGTTTCATTCATTGTTAATTTCTGGCTTGTTAAATACAGTTTCAGTTTAGATCATTTTATCAGGTTTTAGTGAAAACCACCAGGTGGCAGAACTTGTGGCTGCCATATTGGAATAAATGCAGTTCCAGTATAGAGGCCACCTGATGGTTAGGAAAAGAGTAACTAGAATCAGGGGGAATTACTTTGCAGCTAATGTAGAAATTAAGAGACAAGCCAATCTATATCCTGAATATGTCATTTGTGTAGGCACACACACACACACACACACACACACAGACACATCAGACATACATGCATACACCATGCACACACATAGAAACACTACACACAAGAACATTAGCCCGCCCTGTCAACTGGGGCATTAGAATGCACTGACTGCACCTCTGCAGAGGGGTAAGACTCCCCCAATGGGGCCAACTGTTGGCCGTGGGTAGCGACCCATGATGCTTAAGGATAGAGCCCTATCTTGGGCTAGACGGGCGGTCAGAGAGGCCCCCTCCGATCAATCGGCTGGTCACGTCAAGCCCTAGCACCTATATGATTGCCCCAACCCTATTGCCCTTATGGCAAACCCCAACCCTTTTTACCATATGGGTGCTAGAAGGTGGTGGCTGAGGGTCTACATGTCCTGGGAATGACGTTAAACTCTACCTGATGGTGAGGTTCCAGTTCTGGAGGTTTGGGGAATGTGGAGCACCCCTTCATCACCATTGCTCCCTGGTCCACTCTGACCCAGAGTGGTAGTATCTGTTAGGGTCCCATCTATGGGTTAAATAGAAAAATGTATTTATAAAAAAAATTGTATTATCCATTAAGAATTGATTTATTTAAAAACTTTATAGGCATTAAATGACCCACTGAGGTTGATATGCCGTAAAACAAAAACAAAACAAAACCAAAAAAAGAACACTAGCTTAAATACCCATTACACCACATGAGGTGTCTATGGTAACTTGGTATAGTTATTCACTAAGCTTAGCTTAGATGTGGCACAAGGACAGAAATATGGGGTACCCAATTAGAATTGAACTCACTAACTACAAGTCTAGCTTGCTAACTATTACACCATGTGAGGTGCCCTTACAAACACACACACATACCACACACTAACACAACCAACCCTTTTTCTCATATATGTGCTAGGAGGCAGTAGCTGAGGGTCTTAGTATTCTTGGTATAATGTTAAACTGCATCTAATGGTGAAGTTTCAATTCTGGAGCTCTGGGAAGTGTGGAGTACCCCTTCATCGCCATTACTCTTAGGTCCACCCTGACCCAGAAAGATAGTACCTGTTAGGTTCCCATCTATGGGTTGAATAGGAAAAAATGAGTTGCCAAAATGTGTTTTAAATAAATTGAGTTAAAAAAAAAGAAGAATTTTCAATATCAAGAAGGAGTAGAACAATATGTCTTTGGTATGAAATAACCCAACAGGGGTTTACATGCATAAAATCAAAAAAATAAAAAAAAAGAGAAAAAGAAAGAAAAACAACCAGAGAAAAATAGAAATGCACACAAACACACAAATACAAGATAAAAAAAATAACCCCAAAAATTCTAGTTTCATTCAGGCATTTTTGATAATCTAGCAGGACCTGTGGATATACCAGAGTATGATAATTTAATCATGACAATGTTTGATATGGTTATTTAAGAGCTATTGCTAAATAGTTCAATATATAATAAGTATAATAATCTTGATTTAACTCTTTTTACTAGCAGGACCTGTGGATATACCAGAGTATGATAATTTAATTATTACAATGTTTGATATGGGAGAAATGTGAGGAGGTTAATCCAACAATATGTGGAGAAAAGTAGACAAACACGGGATGTTATGGAAACTGAATGTTTATTGTCGACGATGCAACATTTCGGCCATTTAGACCATCATCAGGACCAAAAGCCCACTTCTAGCTTCAATGAAGGACATTTTCAGAATGGTGAAAAACAGTAGATTGTCAGTAGGGGCAGGGGTGGCTGGGGATGGGTAGTAGATTTTTTCCCCTCTAAATGGGGAGTGTTATATGGAGATGCAGATGTTTGGTCAGAATGTTGGATGATAATGTTTGATATGTTTACTTAAGAGTTATTGCTGAATAGTTCTATATGAAAAAAGTATAATAATAATTTTGACTTAACTCTCTCTCTCTCTCTCTCTCTCTCTCTCTCTCCTTTTCATCTTTTCATTATTTTCAATTGATACAGATTAGCATTATCAAATCCTCCGTGCGTTCACCCCCCTCTCTCAATCCTTCCTCCCCTATCTTTCTTTCTTACTTATTACATTTTTTTATTATATCATATTTTTTCTGAGTAGCATGTCCTTTTTCTTCACTTTCTTTCTTTATAATAAAAACAGAACGGTCCATTATTTAGCTGAGGTGACAACACTCATAAGAAATAAGAATTTGGCGGATAGGCAACACAAGATAATCAAGATTTACATTTTTGCATTTCATCCTGGACAATTTGGATGGTCTCATTTTTAACTAAAGGGTGTTGCAAGATGATAACGGTTGGAATATTAAGGAACAAGAATATTAATACATAAGATTTGAAGAAAAGACAACACTTAAAAAATCAAGCCCAACCGTTAATTTCTCCACTTGAAAGATCAAGTCCTTGGTCAGATGAACACTAACCACCGCTCTCTTTCTGTCAACTGCCTGTTTCAGTCTGCCCCAACTGTGAGCGACTGCCTGATTTTATTACGGCTCCCCCAGCCGCAATGCAAATTACGTCTCGTGCCGTTCAAGCCACTTTCATGCACGGCACAGGCGATTATTTGCCGTTTACGTCGGGGGGGGGGGGTCGGCCATGCCTATTACAAGATTGATTTTAAAAATTGATCAATTTATGATTCAAGGGAAACAACTTTTTGGATTTTTGTTTATAAGAACAAGGGAGATAACTTTCATCTTTAATCAAGGGAGATAACTTTTCTTCTTTAATCAAGGGAGATAACTTTTCTCTTTTAATCAGCCTTTTTGTTATTTCCATTAAAAAAACAAAACAAATTAAAATGCTCTTAAACTAATTTCCATCCCAAATAACCAATGTGAGGCGTCATCAGACACACAGGCCGCCTGATTGAGGCCTAGTACGGCGTTAGCTGGAAGCCAACGGCACAGATTACAGAGTCCCGGTGCTAAGGGGGTGGCCTATATCAAGGCCCTCTAAGATATCAGTATATCAGTATATCTTAGAAGGCGCTGCCTATATCAACACAGACACGGTCAGAGGGACAAGAATCAATGTGATGCGTCACCAGACGGCACAGGCTGCCTGATTGGGGCCTAGCATGGCCTTAGCGGAAACTAACTTCACAGTTTACGAGTCCAGGTGCTAAGAGGTGGCAATAATATTTGACAGGCCTATATCCACACAGAGGACGGACAGAGGAGCAAGAATCAACAAGTCTGTACCTGATAGAATCATTGAGTAATGCAAAAAAGATATTGTCACAAACATAAAAAGAAAGAAAAGGTATTTGCCTCTCATCCCATTTATGAGGGCGTGACACAAGGACATTTTTATGTGGGCCCACCCACAAGCTGAAGCTCATGGGTGGTAGACACAAAAATGTGTCGATCCTGTCGGCATTCCTCCACAAGGGGGTGCCTCAGGTGCTGAGCAATAAACCCAGCCCTGGCCATTTAAATCAACGGGGCAGGTGTTGCCTAGGGGGATAGCCCCCTGGGATCGACACTGTTAATTTCATTAACAAACACAGGCCCCGAAAGGCCCGTGGCATTAATGTCAAAATTAAAAGGAAAGAAAAGATGTTTTATTTTGTTTAACACCTTTTTTATTTGCCGTCTTATTCTATAGCTAGCAGGACCTGTGGATATACTACAGTGTGACAATTTAATTATTACAACGTTTGATATGTTTACTTCAGAGATATTGCCAAATATTACCAAATTTTACAAGCTGCCATTCCCTGAGGGATGGGGCAGCAAATTGTTACAGTGAGCCTTCTTATTTTTAAAAAAATTCTAAACCTCTGATCATTTGAATAAAAAAAATTCCAGTCCCTAATTTTTACATTTCTAGAAATATCAAATCCAGAAGACCACAGGAAAAAAAAAATTAACACTCGACAAAAGTTATTTGAAAATTTTGAAAATTGTCCACCAGCTTCTCTTTCTCTTTCTCTTCTTCTTCTTTTTCCTCTTCCTCTTCTTCTTCCTCTTTCGCTCTCTCGACACTCTGTTACTGAAGAACAAAAATACAGTGCACCGTTCAAGCCAAAATAGGTCGCTTTTATAGCCAAATAAAAGTTGCAATGCACCATGGGTAGTCACCCATAATTCCTCGCAACCTCTATAAAAAGTCCATTCTGCCCCTCCAATTTCTTGACACTTCTTTCTCAGAGTGGGCATAATGGCGTATCACATTCCTTCTTCCCCCAACCACATTCCTTTCCTTGCCAGGGACAGTTTCGCAGGCCAGGCATCGAGGACGCTTTGAGTCAGGTAAGTTTGACTCATTACTACAAATTTTAAAGTTATTTTCTTAAAAATCAAAAACTAATTTTTGTAGCATGTTTCATAATTTTAAAAACCATATTTTTCTATGAGTTGGTCCATGAGTATTAGACGTTAGTACCTGTAGAGAATCGTAGATTGATCAGTATCCAACTGTGTTGCAGGATGAGTATGTTCTGATGATTTCAGATTTGGTAGGTGGTTTAAATAGCAGGTTGGGCTATTCCACTTGGGTATCTTGGCCAAGTCCATTCCCACGATTCTCATTGATTGTGGTGTGATCAGTATCCAACTGTGTTGCAAGCTGAGTCTGTTCTGAGGATTTCAGATTTGGTAGGTGGTTTAAATAGCAGGTTGGACTATTCCACTTGGGTATTTTGATAAAGTTCACTTCCTGGATCCTCATTGGCTGCTTGTTTTAAGGTGGATACTTTTTCAATATATACTGAACATTTGACTGTGTTCAGGCAGTTAGTACAGAGTATATTCGGTTACGTTCTCTTTTTTTTTTCTGGTTACTGGACATTTTTCTTTTTACCTCTGTTAGTTGCCGCTGTTTAGTTTGGGGGTTATTTTTCTACAACTTCTCTCTTTTTTATTGAGGTCATGCCCCTCATCTTGTAGCATTACTTTCTGAAGGAATTTGCTCCAGTATCTTCATTAGCCCTGTCAGCTGGGGCTTTAGAATACAGAGGGGTAAGACCCACCCTCAATAGGGCCACCTGTTGGCCATGGTTGGTGATACATGATGCTTAAGGATGGAATTCTGGTGGCTGAGCAGTCAATGACATGTAACACTCTACTCCAAGAGGGTGATTGGAGAGGCTCCCTCTGATCAATCAGCTGGTTACGTCAAGCCCTAGCACCTAAATGATTGTCCCAACCCTATTGCCCTTAGGACAAGCCCAAACCTTTTTATCATATATATGCTAGAAGGTTGTGGCTGAGGGCCTTCATATCCTGGGTATGATGTTAAACTCTCCCTGATGGTGAGGTTCCAGTTCTGGAGGTTTAGGGAATGTGGAGCACCCTTCATTACCATTACTCTCAGGTCCACTCTGATCAGGAGTGGTAGTATCTGTTAGGGTACAATCTATAGGTTAAATAGAAAAAATTACCGTATTTGACGGCATATAAGATGCACAGGCATATAAGACGCACCCCCATTTCAGCAGGTCAGATTCAGGGAAAAAAGCATTTAGTGTATTTAAGCATATATTGTTGAAAACAGTCTAGCTGTGCATTACAAAGCAGAAACATAGCTGTATAAAAGCAATTTGGCAGTACAGGGTAGGTAAAATTGCTGAGCGTAAGCTGGGTTAGTGAGCATCATAGAGAATATTAGCCTAGGCCTATGGAGGTCTCAAACTTCAAATAAGAGTTTAGGATAGGTAAAAGTACTGAGCGTCAGATGGGTTAGTGAGCATCATAGAGAATATTAGCCTAGGCCTAGGGGAGGTCTCAAACTTCACCTACGATGTATAAGACACAGTGCAATTTTTTGAGCCAAAATTTTTGAAAAAAAGTGCGTCCTCTATGCCGTCAAATACGGTAGTTTAAAAAATGAGTTTAAAATAAATTGAGTACCTATCAAGAATGCATATAATAAAAAGTAAAATAACCCAAGAAGGGTTGACATGCCGTAAAAGCCAACAAATCAACTGTTATAGGTGATACACCCTATTGACCAATGGAATGCGCTGACAGGTTACTATAAATAAACAGGGATAATTGTGGCTTAGCAGTAAGCCAATGCGAGCAAGCCAATACTCTATTGTCGGACATAGTTTTCCACATCTCTCTATTGTATTTGTCTACTTTCTGTTAATACATTTTTCTACTTTTGTTACCCGTTGTTTTGTTCTTATTTGACCCCTTAAAACCTCACAACAACAACCAACAAACCAACCAACATATTGCAAAACTTTTGACTCACCTCATTAACTTTCACTTTTTGTTTCAATCATCAACCACAATAATTTGTTTGCATTCATTTCAAATATCATTTGAGCTACTAACTGAATTCTTCCTTTTTTTTCTTTTTTTTTTTTTTTTTTTGCTGTGACAACATTTCAGCCAATTAACTCTACAGCCTTCTAAACAATCAATCAGGAAAAAAAAGGTTCTTTTTTTTTTTTCTCCAAAAAATTGTGTAGAGGCAATCTTTTTTTGCAGCCTGCATATATATTTACCAACCTTTCTGCACAAGTAGGATGTGACACAAGGTCAATTTCTTCTTAAGCAGAGTTTAACAGGTTTTAATTTAGAATTTTCCTTCTCCTAGACTAGTTGCCATACCAAGGTTAACGAGCCTCATTTTCCCTACTATTTACCCATAGCTGGAAGGAGAATAGTTGGATGCATACCTTTCCCAAGTGTATTAGCACTATGTGAAATGTAAAAAGCCTCGTCCAGGATTTGAACTTGAGATGCCATTTCCTACAGCTATAACCATTACACCACAAGCGCCTCCAGCAATTACATTTAGTTTACATTTACATATGTGTTGTAAAAAAGAGATGATACCCCCCTTGGGAATAGAATGGACTGTTCTATTTGAATATATTCATTGACAGTGTTAGTCTCGGAGAGCTTGTCTTTCCCAGCTGCTCACAGCAGCTGGGCAAGTGAATTGCGTGATCCCAGGGGGTTGTTTCCTCAGGCAACACCTGCCCAATCGATTTAAAGGGACAGGGCTGAGTTTATTGCCCAGTGCCTGAGGCACCCCAAATGGGGAAAATCGAGAGGATCCACACATGTTTTTAACTGTCCATCGCATGATCCTCAGTTTGTACGTAGCTCCCCACTTTAAAAATACCTTGTGTCACATCCTCACCTGGTGGGAGGTTGAGGTAAATAGCCCGTCTTTCCTAGCGACCCTAGCTAGTAAGATATACAACTGTTCACTCATTTTTGTACCTTTATCAAAATAAAGTTACCATTTGATATAATGTAACTAATATAATATAATATAATATGATATAACTTTAATATAATATAACTTTAATATAATATAATATAACTTTAATATAACTAACTCATTTTTGTACCTTTATCAAAATAACCCCTTTTCATTTGTAAGTTAAAATTTGAGTTACTATTTAATATAATGTAATATAACTAATATAATATAATATAAATATATAATATAAGTTTAATATAATATAATGTAACTTTAATGTAATATATATATTTACCAATCCCTCCGCACGAGCAGGATGCGACACAAGGTCAATTTCTTATGCGGAGATTAGCAGGTTTGAATTCAGAGTTTTCCTTCTCCTAGACCAGTTGCCTAACCAAGGTTAAAGAGCCCAGTCTGCCCTACTATTTACCCATAGCTGGAGGGAGAGTAGGATTCATACCTTTCCCAAGGATATTAGCGCTAAATGAAATGCAATTACCACGTCCAGGATTTGAACTCGGGGCGACGAGTCCATTTCCCATGACTTTAACATTACACCACGGGCTTCCTACTTTAATGTAATATAATATGATATAACTTTAATATTATATAACTTTAATATAATGTAATATAATATGATAAGGGCCGGGTTAGCTCAGTCGGTAGAGCATTCGGCTAGAAACCACAAGGTTCCTAGTTCGATACCGGTCCTCGCCAGCTCAGCATATGAGTAGCACAGGGATCTGTGCGGTAAAGTAAGGAAGTGATGGTAGGTGTGGCGCTCCACCTCAGATGCTAAAACAATCTCCTTGGTCTAGCGCTATTGAAAAGGGGATAGACTCCCTCACTGATTGGCTGGTACCGACATTAGGCCACCCCGACGACGACTTATATAATATAAGTTTAATATAATATAATGTAACTTTAATGTAATATAACTTTAATATATTTTTTTTTTGGTTTGTTTTGTTTTACGGCATATCAACCTCAGTGGGTTATTTAATGCTGATAAAGTTTGGAAATGAATCAATTCTTAATGGATAATACAATTTTTTTATAAATACATTTTTCTATTTAACCCATAGATGGGACCCTAACAGGTACTACCACTCCGGGACAGAGTGGACCAGGGAGCAATGGTGATGAAGGGTGCTCCACATTCCCCAAACCTCTAAAACTGGAACCTCACCATCAGATAGAGTTTAACCTCATTCCCAGGACATGTAGACCCGCAGCCACCGCCTTCTAGCACCCATATGATAAAAAGGGGTTGGGGCTTGCCATAAGGGCAATAGGGTTGGGAAAATCATATAGGTGCTAGGGCTTGACGAACTTTAATATAATGTAATATAATATAATATAATAAGATATAATATAACATTAATATAATATAATAACGCCAGTAATATTACAATAATATGGCTGATCTTTTATTTGAAATGTGATTTAAAAAAGAAAAAAGAAAAAAAACTTTTGGGTCAATGAAATTTTAATCTTTCACAAGAAAAAATATATATGTATTTATGTTTACGAATCCAACAGCATTATTTCTTTTTTTAAGAAAATAAACAAACTCTAATGACTATATTCCATGTCTTCCTTTCGACGTATCAATGCCATACCATCTCTGACGGGAAGAAGAACCTGAAATATTAAAAGTAACAAAGATACACAAAATTATTTTTCAGACATTCAATCAATAAAATATACACACATATATATACTCATACATACACCCCCATAAAATCCAACCCTTCCTCATCGTGGCAGGACAGTGGTAGTGTCAGAGACTACAGACTTTCTGCTACAAGGAGTATCTACTGAGACTACACTCTTTTCTACCTAGGATTTCAAGGAATACAACAGACTTTCTGCTACATAGAGTATCTACTGAGACTACACTCTTTTCTACCTAGGATTTCAAAGAATACAACAGACTTTCTGCTACATAGAGTATCTACTGAGACTACATTCTATTGAAGTAAATTAGTATACTGTTGATTTCAATAACAACAACTAACTAAGCACAACTGAACTGGTTGCAGTTGGTATTTATGACACTCAGGAATATTCCATGCATTTGGGTGATTCCATTCCTTGAGTGTTGATTGGCTGTTTGGTTTCAGTGGTGTTATGGTGCCATGTAAATAATCTACCATTCTGCACTAGGCTTGTTACAATGCAGGATCTATATTGAGTTACAGCTTGCTTGTTGCCTCGTCTGCCAATTCGACAGTAATTGGAATATTGCTTCTACACACTCTTTTCTTACTAGGATTTCAAGGAATTCTACAAGACTGTATTTACCACACATGCCACTTATGAGGGTCAGACACAAGGCCCTATTAATGTGGGACCACCCACAAACCAAGGCTCATAGCATGGCATGCACAAAAATTGTGTGGATCCCCTAGGCATCCTTACCCAAAGGGGTGCCTCAGATACTGGGAAATAAACCCAGCCCTGCCCTTTTAAATCAAGGAGGCAGGTGTTGCCTGGGGGATGGACCCCTAGGATCATGCCGTTATTTACTATTGACCCACTGGACACACAGTTCCAACGAACTGCTGCGCAAAGGAATTCTACAAGACTAGAATAAACCAACTAAACTCAAACTCAATACCGATTTGGATTTACCAACAGAAGAACTATATGCCTAAAATTTTGAAATAGCTCCTCCTAAGTAAACGTATCAAATGTTGTAATAGTTAAATTATCATACTGTAGTATATCCACAGGTCTTGCTGGTATGTATTACACACTGATTTTCATTAGTAAAAATTAATGAATTAAGGCAGGCATATATGTTCAAATGTAAGGCTAAACAAATCGAGAAAATGTCAATCCCTGAATATATTTGTGCGGCTTTGTGCGAGTTAAGAGAAAAATGTTAGAAGATTTCCCCTGACGGAATAAGTCTCAGACTCCACCCCAAAATAAAGAATTTGGCCAGAAAACTTGGAAAGATCAAAAAGAAACTTGTCAGACAGGAAATGTCTGTCTTGTTCAACACAGTAAAAGGAAAAATGCTGCCCAAGTATACATAATACATAATGAGAGTAAGTAAACAAATGTGTTTATTTTGATATGGCTTTTTTAGCCGACAATTTTTGGAGGATATGTGCTTAACTGAAATCATACCTAATTTTGAAAATGAATTAGTTAATAATTAATGAATTTAGGGGGGCATATATGTTCAAATGTAAGGCTAAACAAATCGAGAAAATGTCAATCCCTGAATAGGTCGAAATGTACATTCAGGGATTGACATTTTTTCGATTTGTTTAGCCTTACATTTGAACATATATGCCCGCCTAAATTCATTAATTATTAACTAATTAATTTTCAAAATTAGGTATGACTTCAATTAAGCACATAACCTCCAAAAATAATACATAATACAACCATTTTGTGAAAAGAGAGAGAGAGAGAGAGAGAGGAATATCTTTTTGCAAATAAATTTACCTGAAAGACTCTTGGATCGTCTTTGACACAATTATTAAATTCTCTCATAACTTCATATTCCTCTGGGGAAGTCGTATAAGGATGTCCAGACCAATATACATTGTCAACAACAAGGCTTCCTCGGGGTGCCAACAAGTTCTTATCAAAGATAAACTGAAATACAAAAAACAAAAATGTTTAAATTGATAAATCTTTTAAGTATATGACATTAAATTTTTCTTCAATCAGTTGATAAAAAAAAAATCAAAAAAACTTTTGATACGCCCGATTCTGTTTTGCTTGACAGATAGCTTTAACTATTGAACACAAACAAACAAGTTTACAAAATGATACAAAGGGAAAAAGTTCAAAGTTCTCAACAGACCGTATGAAGAGGAGTGGGTAAAAAAAAGTGTTGAGTTCTGCAGAGATCGGAGATGCATCTTTTCTGTTTGACGATTGTTGAAGATACTGGCAATTGTTCCAAAAGTGCAGGAAAGGGACTAATGTTACATAATTATTAGATACCTAATATTTATGTGCAATAGTGTAGAAATTAAAATGACAGTTATAAGTTCAGCCGGCGGCCTTGAAGAATGAGTGACAACGTTTGACCTCAGTCCTGACCCTACCTTCTGGGGATAGCCGTGAGAACCGGTAGAGAAGACCCTCTCTTCCGGTTTAGATTAGAAGTAAGTTTCAGTTAGAAGGTAGCAGTGAGCTCGAAGGGGTAAGTCACGTTATACGCGCGTCCTCTCATCTGCGCAGATTGTCTGGTTGGGGATTTAAAAATAAAGTAAAATCAAATCAAATCGAAGTCTTGTGTTATTATCTAAAAACTAACAATGACACAGGGCTTCTGATAAAGAGAAATCCCCAATGGAAGACCAGACACGAAGTCCCCAAGAAAGTCCAGACCTTAGAAGATTCCAGACCAAGACAAGATGTTATAAGATTCCAAAGACGGCCAGAAGAATAGAGTAAGAAAGAAGTAAGTAAAGAAGTAATGAAGAGGGTATACAACACTAAGTGTTCACGTGATCTAGTCACGTAGAAAAAGTGAGTTGTGCGTGTGTATAGTTACGTATCTGACCCAATTACACAGGGTCATAGAAATAAGTCAGTCACAAGAAATGGGTTAGAAGAATGGTGTCAGTTTAAAGGTGTCAGAACATGTATGAGAATAAGTAGTATGCGTGTATGTGGATTTATGTATGTGGTATGAACATGTGTTTATGTAGGTGTGGATGTAGGTGTGGAGGGGGTGTGGATATAGGTGTGTTTGTAATTGAAAATGTGGATGTGAGTAGCGGTGGCAGAACACACCCTAATACACAGTCATGCACAAAACATTAACTGCTCTATCCTCTGAGGCAGAAGAATACTGCACCTCTTCAGAGAGGTAAGACCCCCCCCCCCGTCCATCTGCAATGAGGCCACCTGCTGGTTGGCTGTGGGGTGGCAACCCGTGTGGCTGAGCTGTCTATGACATTCAACACTCCACTTTGACCCTTACTTAGGCTAGACAGGTGGTCGAAGAGAGTCCCCTATGATCAATCAGCTGGTCACATCAAGCCCTAGCACCTATATGATTATCCCGACCCTATTGCCCTTATGGCAAGACACCAACCCTTCTTATCATAGAAGGCAGTGGCTGAGGGTCTTAGTGTCCTGCATCTATTGGTGAGCTTCTAATTCTAGAATTCTGGGGAATGTGGAGTACCCCTTCATTGCCATTACTCCCAGGTTCACTCTGACTTGGAGTGGTAGTACCTGTTCTATGGGTTAAATAGATATAAAAATGAGTTTTTAAAAAAACGTGTTTAAAAAAAATTGAGTTTTTAAAAAACTGAATACTCAACAATCATGAATAAAACAAAACATCTTTGGCATAAAATAACCCAATAGGGATTGACATGCCGTAAAATCCAACTAACCAATCAACTGACCTGTGTCTTGTGCTCACCCCCTCTCACTATCTTTTCCTTACTCTATTTCTTTTTTTCTTTCTTATTATATTTTTCTGTGTAGCATATCCTTTTTCTTCCCTTTCTCCCTTCATAATAAACATAACATATTCTAACATAAAATATCCCTAGATGGGTTGACATGCAATTAAAATCAATCAATAAACAATATAACATAAACTCTAAAATAATATTGCAAACACCAAATACAAGAACCCATATTAACCAACCCATTTGTAGGAACAGGATGTGACACATGGTCAATTTCATGAGCAAAGTTATTGAATTCAGAGTCTTCTGGACTGGTTGCCTAATCAAGGTTAAAGAACTCCATCTGCCCTACTATTTACCCATAACTGCAGGGAGAATAGTTGGTTTCATACCTTTCCCAAGTGCTATGTGAAATGCAGACAGCCTCTATGGGTTAAATTGATACAAAAATGATTTTTTTAAAAATGTGTTTAAAAAATTGAGTTTTTAACAAATTGAATACCTAACAACAATGAATAAAACAAAAAAATCTTCAGCATAAAATAACCCAATAAGGGTTGATATGCCGTAAAATCCAACCAACCAACCCATGAAGAATGAATGAAACAAAAATGTCTTCAGCATAAAATAACCCAATAAGGGTTGATATGCCGTAAAACCCAACCAACCAACCAACCAATCAAGAATGAATAAAACAAAAACTTCTTTGGCATAAAATAACCCAATGTTGACATGCCGTAAAATCCAACCAAC
Organism: Doryteuthis pealeii; assembly: GCA_023376005.1. Lineage (NCBI taxonomy): Eukaryota > Metazoa > Mollusca > Cephalopoda > Myopsida > Loliginidae > Doryteuthis > Doryteuthis pealeii. Next base: position 84,055,766 of record CM042165.1, read on the forward strand.
CAACCCATCAAGAATGAATAAAACAAAAACTTCTTTGGCATAAAATAACCCAATGGATTGACATGCCATAAAACCCAACCAACCAACCAACCAACCTAACATTAAAGATAATCTTCAGCATAAAATAACCCAATAAGGGTTGACATGCCGTAAAATCCAACCAACCAACCAACCAACCGACCCATGAAGAATGAATAAAACAAAAATGTCTTCAGCATAAAATAACCCAATAAGGGTTGACATGCTGAAAAAAACCCAACCAACCAGCCAACCAACCTAACATTAAAGATAAAAATTTTTTATTAAAAAGTTACCTTAAAATATCCAATGTAACCAGATTTGTCTGCATCAATGAAAATCAAATCAAATTGTTTGCCTTCTTTGGATAATTTTTCCATTGTTTCCATGGCTGGAGCTGAATTCAGAAAAATTAACGATAGGGAAAAAGGTTTACTAAGCAATGATACAAGTTAAACAGAGTAATTAGCAATTGCTAGGTTGAATTAACAAGTTCTGAGAGGTCTCATTGTTTCTCTCATTTTTTGACACTGTTGTTAACAGAGAAATAATAGGAAGGAACACAATGAGTATTAAGGATAGGGAAAAAGGTTTACTAAGCAATGATACAAGTTAAACAGAGTAATTAGCAACTGCTAGGTTGAATTAACAAGTTCCGAGGTCTCATTGTTTCTCTCATTTTTGACACTGTTGTTAACAGAGAAATAATAGGAAGGAACACAATGAGTATTAAGGATAGGGAAAAAGGTTTACTAAGCAAATATACAAGTTAAACAGTACTTATGTACTTTCTGATACTCACCTATCTTGATAGTGATCTTCTTGCCATGCGGAGTTTTATCAAAATGCCTTCTTGCCATTTTCTCAAAGAACGGATCCACATCACACGTAATCAACTCACCATCTTCGGGCAGTGCTTCAGCCATAGAAAGTGCACCATAACCAGTGAACATTCCAATTTCAAGAACACGACGAGCACTCTGCATACTTACAAGCATCTTCAAGATTTGACCTGCAAATGGTTAAAATACTCAATCATAGCAATGTTACGATTTATGAGCAGTCATTAATTGTGAATATACCTGTAGCTAGAAATAACAACATTCTTATACAATGAATATTCAATCATAGCAATGTTACGATTTATGAGCAGTCATGAATTGTGAACATACCTGTAGCTAGAAATTTTAATTTCAAGGCCAAAAAAATTTCATCATACCCTCTGAAAATAGATTCATATTACTGTACATCACTGCAAATGACCTAATCTGAGGAAAAAATAGAATTCAATTGCACCATATCACTCCAGTGGATCTAAAACTGTAGCGATTGTCTGCCCTTACTGAGATGGACCAGGGTCCAAAAAGATTATCTTCCCTTACCGCAAGGGTTTTGCTACTAGGTGACACTACTAGCTGGGTATTTAAACAGCAGCCCTGGAATCTCTCTCTCTCTCTCTCTATTTGGGCCTGGCATCCACAAAAGATGGACTAGACGAGTGGTGTCTCTGTCCATTAAGTACGGGGAGGTGTAAAGCCCACCCCCTCACAACTATCAGTAAATGACTCTTATATTCATTAAGAACTCTTTGTTACTTCCCAAGGACTTTCATCCTCTCTCTGTTTGTATCTTGTCATATATATCATGTTCCATGTGCTCAAACAATAAAATCTGTATTGTTGCTACATTGTGCCTCTTTGTTCAGATTCTATTATGTACACTAGCAAATTTATGCATCCTACGGGTGCAAGTATTTAAGTTTTAAGGTAATAAAATATTGTATTAAATTAGAAAGGTTAATGAAACTAAATAAAAATCTTTCATTTTTATTTTTTCTAATTTAAGTATTTAGTTAAAAGAGGAAGTAAAGAATAAAAAGACAGTTATTTCATCTTGTTAATGGATTTCATTTAAGATTCATTGAAGAGATTTTTGCTTATATTCATTAAAATAAAACCAAATAGTTAGAAATCAATAATACTAAGCACATATTTATTAAAATCACATTTTAAATATCAATATGCAAATTAGCCTTCCCATTCACACTGTAAACCGCTATTTGTTGTATATATGAATACAATTGCATGTTGAGTAATTGAGGTTTAAATAAAAATAAAATCATGGAGAATGTGATGTCAATAACTAAGGGAATTGTGACTTGTGTAGTGATATAGTTTTGGTTACAGACAGACAAACACACAATCTCCATTATAATATATTTACCTACGTTGGAAGGTTTGTCTGACACCTTCCAACGTATTATTAAAACCAGTTTTGGCCACTAATGCTAAAACCCACATATAAATCTCATAGTGCCATTCAATTTTAAGTTTTCATTTCAATTTTTTTCCAGATTAAAAAAATTTTTTTTTTAAAAATTTGTAATGGGCATTTTTATTCTTAAAAAAAAAGGGGTGAATGGCAAATATATAATATCTTTCATAAATATTTCCAGTGGAGGCACGTGGTCTAATGGTTAGAGTCATAGGAAATGGACTCGTCGACTCGAGTTCAATTCCTAGACGAAGCTGTTTGTATTTCACATGGCGCTAATATCCTTGGGAAAGGTATGAATCCAATTCTCCCTCTAGCTATGGGTAAATAGCATGGCAGAATGGGCTCTTTAACCATGGCTAGATAACCAGTCTAAGAGAAGGAAAACTCTGAATTCAAACTTGTTAAACTCCGCTTAAGAAATTGACCTTGTGTCACATCCTGTTCATGCGGAGGGGTTGGTAAATATATATGAAACCTTTCAAAATTTATGATGTGAACTTTACAGAAATAAAACAACTGAAACTGAATAGGACATTCTTTTTTTGTTACGATTTTTGTGGCCATTTTTAGGCTGCAGATGAGAGCACTTTACAGTGGAGATCCCTTGTGTTCCTTGTGTTAAGTAGAATCCTTGTTGTTCCTTAGCGTTAGGTAGAATCCTTGTTGTTCCTTAGCGAAGAATCCTTATGTTAAGCAGAGTCCTTGGTTGTTGATCTGTTCGGCCGTGTCGAATACCAGCAAATGAACGGCTTTCAAGATCGGCGATTATATAGTTAACTAATCTTGTATTCAAGCATGTTGATTGGTTGATTGAATCCATGCTGCCAAGCAAAGTCTATAAGTTTAAGTGGTGGACTCCAGCACACCTTATATTACAAAATGGTGTAATGGTGAGCAAGCTAGATTAGCAAACCATTGTTAGTGAGTTAGATTCTCACTGGGTGTCCATACTTCTGGCCTTGTGTCGCATCTAAGCTATGCTTAGTAAATAACTATATTACAAAATACTCCAACAATTTTCAAGGTCGTTTTAAAGCTAAATACAAATTAAATGTATTTTTTAAGAACTGAATTACATCTATTCAAATTAATCCAGAAAAGTTTTAAGTGTAAAAGATGAATTTAAAAAAAAAGATGATGTTTTCTCAACAACTCACCTGCCCAGAATCCAGACACCATAGCTGGTGTCACATGACCTATCACTTCATTCTTTTCCATATGTGATCCCCAGTCTTCACTCATTGTTGTGTGTAGGAGTTCCTTCAAGACTGGAGTTGCCGGGGTGTTGAAATCCACCCCATAGGCATCCCGTTTGTAACGCAGATCGATGATGTCTTCCAAGCGCTTCTTGAGATTGTCGTCTTTGACTTCATTGGACAGATTGACTAATTCTTTGACGATTGGATCATATCGCAAGGTCTGGATTTTCATTTCTTTGTCCATGGTGATAAGAAAACTGAAAGAAAAAACAGAGGATTACAGTTGGACATATGGTGCAGTGGATATAAGTGTTGAGTTAATACAGTTCTAAATGACAATCATCTGTAGGTTGTAGGTTCAATCTTGACCACAGGCGAGGATAAGATAGAATACATAACATAGCTTAACATTATGGTTAACGGAATGAGAACAGTCTATCCCAGTGGTTTAAATAAAGGGTTCAGCTCGAAATTCCATATAGGGTCCAGAGTTCAAAAAGAAATGCCCCTCACCCCCTGAGTTTACTTTCATTCTTGTTATAAATACTTTCTGGTTAAAAATAAGATCTTTCCTAATCGTCCAAGATGAAATGCAAAAATGCAAATCCTGATTATCTGGTGTTGCTTGTCCGCCCAAATTTTTTTTTAGGAGTGTCGTCCCCTCAGCTAAATAATGGACCATTCCATTTTTATTATAAAGAAATAAACAGAAGGAAAAGGACATGCTACACAGAAAAAATTAAAGAAAGAAAGAAAAGAAAGAAAGAAAGAAAGAAAGTAGGGGAAAATTAGAAGGAGTGAGTGAGCACAGAAGGGATAACGCTAATTTGTTTTAATCGAACATAATGAAAAGATGAAAAGAAAGAAAAAAAAAAAGAGTGAGAGAGAGTTAAATCAAGATTATTATACTTTTACATATTGAACAATAGCAATAGCTCTTAAGTAAACATGTCAAACATTGTAATAATTAGATAGAATACATAACATAGCTTAACATTATGGTTAACGGAATGAGAACAGAGCAGGTGAAACCAAAAGTCTAAAGTATCAATGAAGGTCAGATGAAAAGTGTGGAATATGACCTTCAACATAACATACAGTTCTAAATATAAAACATTCTTATACATTTAGTATTACGAGATTGGTTAGCCCAGGCTAGGCTTAACATTTGTACGCCGGAATTAGGTCTACCCCGAATAAAGGGTTCGTTTGAAGTTCTATGAAGACTCCCAAGTTTACCTGAAGAAGGACAGAGAGCACATCAGTTGAAACGTTGTGTGTCTCAAAAATTCAAACAAACAAAATATTAATTTGATACAAAAGTCTAAAGTATCAATGAAGGTCAGATGAAAAGTTCAAAGACTGACCAAGATACTCTCATGGAATATGACCAAATGAGTTTTTTTCTTTTTTTCAACATAGTCTCCCTTGCTGTCCACATACTTCTTCCATCAGTGTTGCAGTGATAAAAATCCCATTTTTCAAAAAAGTCATCAACAGCAGAAACGACGTCATCATATGAACTTTTCAGCCTATTAACTTTTCAGCCCACCCTTGTATCATCAAAATATTTTCCTCAAATTTCCATGACCTCTGACCTCTTTTAAATTAAATTTCATACAAAAGTTTCCTGTATCTTTATGACAAAATCTTTTATACATATAAAATCATATCATCATTATTCATTCCACAAAATATTTTCCACAGCTTTTTATGACCTTTGACCTCTTTCAAACTAAATTTTCAACAAGGGAACAGAACCTTTTATGACAAAATCTTATAAATATATAAATCTTATAAATAATATAAATTCATATCATCATTATTCAGTCACCAAAGTATTTTCCTCAACCTTTTATGACCCTTTGCCTATTTTAAACTAAATTTCATGCAAGTGCTCAGGACCTTTGATGACAAAATCTTTTATATATATATATATATATATATAAATTCATATCATCATTATTCATTTATCAAAATATTTTCCACAGCTTTTTATGACCTCTGACCTCTTTCACACAAGTAAACAGAACCTTTTATGACAAGATCTTTATACATATAAATTCATATCATCATTTTTCAGTCATCAATTGAAATTTGTGCAAATTCATCCAAAAAACAATTTTTATGGGCGGGGTGGGGGGGATTTAAAATATCTTACTTGATTTTCCAATAAAAAGCTGGTGGGCGGTGGAATTGTAAAATATCTACATTAGTTTGCCTATAAAAAGCAAGAAACATGACTTGAAAAATATCTAAGTTGGGACGGAATTAGGCCTGATGCCACCAAGTAAAAACATAGCGTAAAATTAGGACAGGAGTTCGGGGTGACAAAATGTTAAAATTACCCAAACCTATACCCGACCCAGAGCTGGAATTAGATCTTGGTAGGCCCAGGGCACTTCTGGTTAGGGGGGTCCCCGCATGTTGCCTTAACATATATTAAATTAAGTACATGAAAAAAATTTTCAAAATTGAGGTAAAATGAATTTATTAAAAGAAAAATATGTAAGCTTAATTCTGTAAAAAATGTTTGATTTTATTTTTTTTTAAAAATATAATGAATGTAAGAATAACCTTTGCTACATTTTGCAATTTGTATTTTACAAAGGGGGCAGTGGCTGTGGGTCCCAGTGACCTAATAGTTAACATACTGGATTGCAACATCGTAGTAAGCAAGTTCAAATTTAAGTTGCAGTTTTGTTTTATTTTCAAACTAATCCCTTGGGAAAGTTATGAACCTCCTAATCTTCCCAGTTATGCATTAAATAATACCCCTACTGTTCTTCTACAAGGATGGTGTTGACATTAAATAACTGTTGTGGGGTTTTAAGGGGTCAAAATAATACAAAACGAAGGGTAACAAATGTAGGAAAATGTATTAACAAAAGAGTAGACAATTACAGTAAAGAAAGTGGGAATTGCGTCCGACAAATAGAGTTACGAGCTGACTCGCATTGGCTTCCTTCAAACCATAATTGTTCCTGTTACTTATAGTAACCATTAGCGCATTCCACTATAGTCTATAGGGTATATCACCTATAACAATAACCCATAAAGGTTTATATACCATTAAACAAAAAAAGTGTATATGACAAAGTGATATAATTCTTTTCAGTTTACAGCAAATCTTTTATATATGGATACACTTGTTCCTTAATCTTCTGATCCTTATCATCTTGCAATAATGTAGCGAAATTGAAAGGCAGAACTGTGGACGAGCAGATTCCCAACCCACACGAAGTGCGTCCAGATATGTTTGGCCTGTGCGAGGGGGAGGAGTGTGGCGAGTGACCACGGAAGTTGAACTCGCCACCTCCTCCTCCTCACTGAAATGCTGTTGGGATTCTGCACGGGCAGTGCAGAGTAACCCGGAAGTGAACAATATCCTTGTGGGGATTGGCACATACTTGAAGTGCTGGTGAATGTCGAAGTTCTGCATGGGCAATGCAGAGTATGTAGCCCGGATATACACAGTTACTGTGTATTTAAGGGCCTGCACTCCCAGACCGGAAAAGCAACAACTGTAGTAGGATTTTGCTGTCGAGACGAGTGGAAGAGAAAACTGTATTTGGATCTTGCTGTTAAGAAGAAAGTATTACTTTTGTGAGAGATTGTTGTAGACTGAAAACTTTGTCAGTTGGGAGAGCATATGCGTCGGACTTGACTGTGCCTCTCACCCCCTGAGTTTACTTTCATTCTCGTTATAAATACTTTCTGGTTAAAAATCAGATCTTTCCTAATCGTCCAAGATGAAATGCAAAAATGCAAATCCTGATTATCTGGTGTTGCTTGTCCGCCCAAATTTTTTTTTAGGAGTGTCGTCCCCTCAGCTAAATAATGGACCATTCCATTTTTATTATAAAGAAATAAACAGAAGGAAAAGGACATGCTACACAGAAAAAATTAAAGAAAGAAAGAAAGAAAGTAGGGGAAAATTAGAAGGAGTGAGTGAGCACAGAAGGGATAATGCTAATTTGTTTTAATCGAACATAATGAAAAGATGAAAAGAAAGAAAGAAAAAAGAGTGAGAGAGAGTTAAATCAAGATTATTATACTTTTACATATTGAACAATAGCAATAGCTCTTAAGTAAACATGTCAAACATTGTAATAATTAGATTAGGTACTACCAATTTTCGCACTCCTTTTCATTTTAAAAATGAATTAAAACTAACTAAATCGATTATTTATGGTCAAATTTTTGTTTTAGTCAAAAAGTAATAACATAATGAACATCAGTAAAATAAGCAAAATAATATTACATATGTAATTTATTTTTAATACATTTTAAACAATTAAATTCTGCTAAAAAATGGCAGAGTGAAGATTTATGATGGACTCAAAACAAAACCTTTTATAAACGATTTTAAAACATTTTTAAAAGGTTTCTTCTTAGAAATCAATAACAAAAAAATATTAAATACACTATATACAAAAAAAATACTAACTTTTTGATATTTATTTAAATGTAATATAATTTTCTTCATTCCAAACACGCAGTCTGTAAAACTTGTTTATCTTTAGTAGGGAAACCTTTGTAGGGCAAGAAGTTTAGCATGATATGCCCATGCCTATGGGAGCTCATAAGTGGCAATTCACTAACCCAGTTTGATAAACAAAAAATTACCAAAAATCAGGGAATAATAAAATTTTAAGTGTTGACTTATTAATTAATGAATTCTGTTCCTTGAAAAACAATTTATATACCCAATTAATAGACAGAATTTATTTAAAATATGAAACACCTAATTTTAAGTTTTAAATTTCATATTTTTAGATTCTAAAAACAAATATTTAATAACAAGCCTACTTTAGTATTGTTATCTAATAATTTTTGGAAAAAACTCAATTGAAAAGTAGACCCCCACCCTTTTAAACAGAACAAATATCGATGTATCATTTTTTCACTGATAATCTAAAAGTCAATTATATACATGAACAACAGAGTAAAAAATAATCTCCCAAAAATTTAAAAAAAAATTTTTTTTTTACATTTAATTTTCAGATTTTTGGTACTTATTTTCTACTAGAGGCACTCCTTGATTTTTTTAAATTTTTTTTATTTACATCTTTTGTCTTTTTATTTATACAGTAATCAGTTTCAAAAGTATTTATATATATTTTCACTTTATATATATTTTCACCGATATTTTGCGCCCAAAAAATACGGGGGGGGGGGGGAGAAAGTTTTTAAACAAAATAACTAATATATTATAAAATCCATTCATTGATAAATTAACCAGAAATTTCATTAAAATCGGATAATTCCCTGATTTTTTTTTTTTGGGGGGGGGGGTCAATCAGAGGGGTTAAAATTTATTTTTTTAAATACATCTGTGATGCCACAATTGGCAGTACCTAAATTAAATTATCATACTCTGATATATCCACAGGTCCCGCTAGTTTTATAATTATTACAGGTTTTGGTTTTTATAAAGGAAGTCTGGGTGTCCCTCTGGTAGGGATAGGGGCCGAATGTTTTTACCCCTTATAAATCCGTCCCTGACCAGACCGGACAGAATGTTTGATTCCTCAACTTTTCTCTCTCTCTTTTTTTTTTTTTTTTTTTTTTTTTTGTAGGACAAAATGAAATAAAATGATAAATATGCTGACTAAGATGATTGCATCAGCTGATTGATTTAAATTGGGACAAATTTGCCTAAAGTTTTACCGAATATAAATAAAAATGTCACATGAAACGATTAGCAAAAATAAAAAATTACACTTTTTAATTATAATATGAACAGTTTAAAAATACAAAAATATACATCGTTATTTACACTAATTTATAGAATATATAGATAGTTTTATGGGGTTAACGTGAAAAATCCGTAAGAAAAATAAAATAAAATTCAAAATGAAAACATGCAAGAAATTATGCTAATATTTAACGTTAAAAATTAAACAATTGATTATTAACTTTTATTATGTGTGATATATCATAAATAGTTTTAAATTGTTTAAAAATATAATATTTCTGCCACAATATTGTAGCTAAAAAAATATATCAGAAATTTGATTAACAGTGACTTAAACAAACAAACAACTTGCTGTAATGAAAACACACGCATCTAGCGTGGGAAAAAAACGTAAACAAATATTTTTATACTGTAATTTTGGAGTCCCCCCTCTTATTATGTAACCGGGTACGATCCACCCTAACACCCTAGTGACACAATGGTTGTTTGTTTTTTACCTTCAAATGGGTCGTTCTTTAACAATCTCCTTCAGGCCGTAACGGTCAAGGGAGAAAATCAGGCTTTCTCTATTTTTATTCCGTTACTGCAAATTCAGGTTAAAAGCGCGGTAAGGGTAACCCAAAGCTGAAATTTTTAAACCTTATTTTTCCAATGCAACGATCATTGGGGAACAAAAAAGGTTTTATAAACGGGGCAGGCTTTGACTCGTTTACGAAAACTTTTCTAGTTCCCCAATGATACCTGCATCGGAAAAATAAGGTCTAAAACAGTTCGGCTCTGGGTTACCCTTGCCGCGTTTTTAACCTGGACTATAATATACACCTTCTCAAGGACTTTCCACGTAGTGTAGTAATAGTTATCGAGCTAGATTAGCAGATCACTGTTAGTGAGTTCGATTCTCACTGGATGCCCCATATTTCTTGCGTTGTGTCGTAACTACGCTAAGTTTAGTAAATACCTACATATGCTTTAATTTAATAAACTTTGAGTCACACTTGTGTAATGGTTATCGTCGTAGCAAATGGAATCGGCCGACCTGAGTTCAAATCCTGAACAGATGAGACTGCGTTTCACTTTGCGCTAAAACTCTTGGGAAATACATGGATCTATCTGTCCCCCACCCAGCTAAAATGGTAAGGTAGACTGGGTTCTTTAGCCTTGTTTAGGCAACCAGTCTAGGAAAAGGTAAACTCTGAATTCAAACCAGCTTTGCTCTGCTTAGAAATTGACCTTGTGTCACACCCTGCCCGTGGCGGAAAGGTTGGATAAATAAAAATACATATTAAGTAGGTATTTATCCAACTCGTTTGCCATGGGTAAGAAGAGACATAAGGTTGCAAGTATGGAGCATCCAGCGAGAATCGAATTCGCTATTCAGTAGTAATGGATTTGCGAGACTAGCTTGCTAACATTACACCACGATGGGACACTTTGTACGTACATGGCTAAAATTTCAGTACGAAACTTTCTTTAAACCACAGCAGTGATGCTGATAACCTTTTGATTTAGTGCGTCCTGGGACGCACATATTTGCTTTAAATGGGTCCCAGGGAAAATTTATGGGTCTCTTAATAAATTGTTGGGTTTTATTAATGATCCGGGGAAACAACTAAAGCCGTCTAACTCCTGCCTTGTAAACTATTCTGTGTAATTTGTTCTAAGAAACGATTGAAATGTATTTACAGTTAGCTTGAAATGGTGAAAAACACTGGGATGCATGGATACAATTTTGCTGCGTCCTTTTAGATTTTTTTTGTCTATGCCACAGTATGATGACATAGGGAAAACATAAGTAATTCACAAGTTTAATATTACAAATAAAACAAACGTAACTTTTTTTCAATTCATTTTAATTTTACGTTGAGCATCTTTAAGCGATGCAAGACCATTTGAAATATTTCCTTTTTAACATTGGGTGAAATAAAATAGGACAAATAAGAAATATGCGATTAAGCAACACCAGATAATCTGGATTTACATTTTTGCATCTTGAACAACTTGGACGATCTCATTTTTAACCAGAGGGCGTTGCAGGGAGATAAGATTTAGGAACAAAACGTATTAGTTTTAAAATTGTAAATTGTCACTTATTTAATTTTTTCCCCTTTAAGAACAGCCTACTAAACTTATATAAAAAGAAATATCTCTGAATTTTTTCATTATAACAATGAAATAAACATTTTATTACATAAATCAATTGCGCAACATAGTTACTGTATACATTTGAAATTCTAATTTATAAAATTCTCCCGTTTTAAAGACTGTAAAACATAATCGGTGCTCTTCCAATATGTGATCTACCGAAGGTTTGTGATCTACTATTGATCTACTATTCATGGAATGTGATCTACTAGGAAAAGAGAAGACAGGTTTAGGGTTAGGGTTTAAGAGTATTTACGGGTTTCGAAGGAGCTCTTATTTCTCCGTAGTTGTAGGCAAATTGTCGGACAAAGAAGGAATCAACACGAAAGTAAATTCAGACACTTGTATTGACAAAAATTACATAAATGCTTTTGCAAATTTTACTGGTATTTGCTGCAAGACTTATCTGTGAGTTAAGCAGAGTTCTTGGAGTAGTGGTGATAACAGGGGTATTCTGTTCGTCGGTAGGAAATGTTGATAAGACGCTTCGTCTCGGTAGTTTCTCGTCCTTCAGTAAGTGTGCTATTGTACCCACCTTTTAACGTATGCTGATACAATGCCTTAGAAGTGAGCTGGTTGTAGAGTTCTGTGATAAGTGGGCCCTGTTTTGGGCTTGGTGATGAGAGCTTTAGTTTTTATGTCTCTCCTGCAGTAACTGCTTTGCGATAAGTAAGCCCTGTTTTGGGGCTAAGTCGTGAGTGAAGTTTAAGGACTGCTATTTACGCGACTGCCCTCAGTGAGTGCTCCGTGATAAGTAAAGTTTTTGGTTTTGGCGCTAACCTACGATGTTGGCGATTCGCCCCCTAGCGGCAAGGGGAGATAATTAACTATGGAATTTCCAATAGGTTAGGGTTAGTTTAATGGGAAAATAATGGGTAGTTAATGGGTAGATCACATATTGGAATGTAAACAACTCGGTAGAAATCATTCGGTAGATCACATATTGGAAGAGGACCACATGTGATCTTTACATGTGATCTTTTTAGAATTCTCTTGTTCTCGTGTTGGCATCCTTCCATCTGCGAACGACGATGTAGTAGTGTCCATTTTTTAACTACGTTTTGTTTTTATTTTTATTTTTGTTTTTTTAATAAAATAAGCTATTCATTATAAAATTAAATCATTAATGAATAAAATGGTGAAAATTTCACTAAAATCGGACTATTTCCTGATTCTTTGGCAGCTGTCTTTAAATTATTTTTTTTAATACCGTTAGCTCCCAGATTACAGATCAGATTACCCAAACTGTGCTACCAATGCGCTGATTTAGCGGGAACCGGTATCGAACCCAGAAAATTGCAATTCCTAGGCGAATGCTCTACCGATTGAATTTGATGAGATGATCAATCATGCATTGAGCGAATGTGGCAAACTAGCACAACGAGAATACAAGGCTACGCACGACTGGGTTGGAAAGGTGATCCACTTGGAATAGGGGGAGGGGGTAGACCTCGTAAAAAATATTTCCTCTAAAATATTTCAGGAAAAACCTATTTCAAACATAGTTTCATTAAAAGGTAAGTTATTATGGAAATTTTCGTGAAAATCGAACTAATAATTAATTTTTCATAGAATTTTTTAAAAAGCCTCTAGTCATAACTTGTTTTTGGCTACGTTAAATTTCAATTGATTTAACGGTGCAAAAATGTAAACATTGTTTTTCGTTTATAATTTTCATTATTTCCGTAAGGTGAAAAAAAATTTTTTTAATCAATCATCAAAAGTTTGGTTTTTTTTTTGTTTTTTTAATGTTTCTTCTTTCGAATAGACAAAGAATTTTCAAGATAATATTAACCTTTTATGCAAGTTTCATTTTGTTAAATATAGGGGGTGGGTAAATCTCACAGGGAAAAGAAAATTGGTGGTACCTAAGAGTCCTGTAGACCTGTGGAGATTTGCTGTCACTCAGCCTCCAGCGAACCACCGGCTATGGTGGGTGTAAAAAAACTTTAATGGAGCGAATTTTCACCATACAACCAAATGGTATATGCACAAACCGAAACCTGTCCTAGAGAACGAGACGCATAAACTTCTCTGAGACTTCGAGGTACAGACGGATCACCTAATCCCGACCAGGAGACCGGATATAGTATTGATTGACAAGAAAAAGAGAACCTGTCATCTCGTGGATTTTGCCGTCCCGGCCGACCACCGAATGAAAATGAAAGAAAGCGAAAAGATTGACAAATACTTAGACCTTGTCAGAGAACTGAGAAAACTGTGGAACATGAAGGTGAAAGTAGTACCAATCGTAATTGGTGCCCTTGGAACAATCCCCAAAGCCCTGGAAAAGAATTTGAGTGAATTGGAAATCAGAGGAAGAACCGTGACCATTAGGTACCACCAGACCGTTTAGGTCATCTTGAATAAAACGGAAATAGATATTTCCGAACTTTGTTTATAAAAAATCTCGTAAAAAAAAGATCGTACAGGATTGTTACAAAGAAAAATAGTTAATTCAAAGATCAAATTATCCGATTGGGAAAAATTACATCGTTATCTTAAAAAATAAACAAACCTATCCATATTACGTGCGAAAGGGTAATTTTCAGGCCGCGATTTAGAGAGAAAGAAATACATATTATTACCCTCTTACAGTTATGAATCTAAGTACGGATGGGTGTAACGGACAAACTTTTTTAGCCAAATTTTTTCTATTAAAATGAATAAAATCTTTAAAAACTTTAATATTACAATTTAAAATGAATAAAATCTTTAAAAACTTTAATATTACAATTTACTATGAATAAAAACTTGAAAACTTTAATCTTAAAATTTCGCAGTGAAATTGACGTTAAAAAATGTCTTCGGTTTTAGTATTAATTCTTAAAATCGAAAATAAAATGAAAATTTGAATATTTTTTCTAAGAGAAAAACTGATAAAACAATCATTCAATATATTATTTTTATTCTAATTGGTCGTAAAAGTTAAATAAAATATTTTTTACGCTCAGAAAAACAAACTTTAGTTACCGAGAAGCGTCTCGTCATATGTCAGTTTTGCTCTTCCGTACATTCTAAGAATCACACATTACTATTCAACAATAAAAATTACAAATTCTTTTAAAAATATTAATCGAGCACGGATCGGACCAACTTTTAGTTCACCTGAATTCTAAAATTCATGTTTTTAAATATCCGTGAAAATTTTGATTTTTTTCCACAGGAAAAAAAAATATTTAATTTATTTCACGCAGAAAATAAAAATATTTAATCACACAAAAGATTGAAAATCTCGTAAAAATTAATTTCTTAAAAAAATTTTTTTTTTTTGACAATTTAATAGAATATAGTACATACCAATTACATAAGAAAAAAAAGTTTTCAAATATTAATATTATGACATTTTTTTTGCACTTTTATTTCCGATTTCATTATTTTTCCTAAAAAAACTATAATTCGGTACGTTATACAATTTCATTGATATAGTTATTCAGACTCTTATCTTTATAGAAAAAAAGTACCAAAATTTTTTCCACATCATTTTTTTTTATCTCATAAAATAAAATAGGGGGGGTGATAGACATCGTAAAAAAATATTTCCCTAATATATTTTAGAAAAAAACTATTTCAGATGTATTTACATCCAATGGTAAACATTTATGGAAATTTTCGTGAAAATCGGACCATTAATTGATTTTTCATAGAATTTTTAAAAAATCCTCTTATCGTAACTTGTTTTTAGCTACGTTAAATTTCAGTTGATTTAACAGTGCAAAAATGAAAACATCGTTTTTCAATCATAATTTTCATTATTTTCGTATGCTGATAAAAAATTTAAAAAATCATCAGGAGTTTGTTTAATGTTTTTTCTTTCGAATGGAAAAAAATTTTCAAGAAAATATTAATTTTTCTGCAAGTTTCATTGTGTTAAATGTAGGGGGGGTAAATTGCACAGGGTCAAATTGGTGGTACCTAGTGACCATCCAAACTACAGTACTGTTAAGATCGGATAGAATACTCAGAAGAATCCTGGAAACCTGAGGAGATTTACTGTCAGTCAGCCTCCAGTAAACCACCAGCTACGGCAGGTGTGAAAAAACTATAATAATAATAATAATAATAATAATAATAATAATAAATCAGGAGAGCCCTGAAGACATGTTGTCACTCAAACTCCAGTAAAAAACCATCAGCTAACGCTGATGTGAAAAACTAATAATAATAATAATAATAATAATAATAATAATAATAATAATAAGAAGAAGAAGAAGAAGAAGAAGAAGAAGAAGAAGAAGTCCCAGCAGATTACAAGGTAAAGATGAAAGAAAACGAAAAGATAGACAATTACCAGGACCTTGCCAGAAAATTGAAAAAAAAAAAACTGTGGAATATGAGGGTTAAAGTGATAACAATTCTAGTTAGTGGACTTGGAACGGCCCCCAATAGGTTAGAAAACAGAAAAAAAGAACTGGAAATCAAAGGAAGAATTGAGACCATCCAGACACCAGCATTGTTAAAATTGGCTAGAATACTCAGAACAGTCCTGGAGACCTGAGGAGGCTTGTTGTCACTCAGACTCCAGTGAAAGACCACCAGTTAAACTGGATTTGAAAATCTCACACGGAGTAAAATAAAAATAAAATATTTTTTGTTAAATAATGGCTTTGTCTTACTTAACACTTTATATGCGTGCGTGTTTATATGTGCGTGTGTGTTTTTATCTTGTAGGGATTTTTTTCCTCGTAAAAATAGGGGTTAAGAAACATGCAAAATGGAACATAACAAATAAGAAATATTACCTTTTTTTTTTAAGAGAGAAGTTGTCGTAAAATAAAACTTACATGTAAAATTCAACAAACGAACTGTAGTGTGCGACGCCTGACCTCTTAATGAAATGAATACTACAAAGCTTCTTTTTTTCTTCTTCTTTGCTTTAAAAGAACTATCTTTCTCCCTCTCGAAACGTAAATACTATTTTTTTTCTGAGGGGGTGGGGGGATAATCACGTGGAACAGGAATCAGTTCGTTTTGCTTTTTGTGTTCGTGTTTTAATCATGTGCTAAAGTTGCTAAAACTTGTTTTCTACACTTGAGTTATGACGATCTTACGTATAGTTATCAGTACTTTAACAGCTCTACACGAGGGAGGGATGTATAAATACACACCTGCTAAAAACAGTAGGGTTTTTTTTTAGCTGAACTTGCACAAAGGTGTCAAAATTAGGGTGACCCAGAAAAAACAAAACACAAATTATTTATTTATTTTCCCATTAAACTAACCTTAAACCCCAACCGCAACCCTAAACCTAATCCTAACCCTAACCCTAGAAGCCCATAGTTAAAATTAACAGTTTTATTACAAAATTTGTGGGTTCTGTTTTTTCTGGGTCACCAGTATACAGTGTGACCCAGAAAAAACAAAACTCAAATTATTTATTCATTTTCCCATTAAACTAACACTAAACCCCAACCCTAACCCTAACCCTAGAACACCATAGTTAAAATTAACAGTTTTATTACAAAATTTCTGCGTCACCCTAATTGTAACACCTTTGTGCAAGTTCATCCGGGGGGGGGGTACATTTTTTTAAAAATCGTTTAATTATCGGATTTAAATTTTCGATATTTAAAGCGGTAGACTATGAATTCAGTGGTGTAAATTTTTACTATACTCTACCGGACAGATTTTAGTAGAATCTGTAATAAATTCGAATATATTTATTTTTAATTTCTCAACTAGGATTAATAACTTTTAGTCTAAATCAAACTCTTAGGAAAACATAATAATACGTTAATTCAATTAAATTAAAAAAAAAATTAAACGACAGCATTAATTGATGTTGTATAGATTTAAAGTTGTTGCGTAGTCATTCAGTTATACACTTTTTCACCTCAGAACTGGACTGTTTTAATCTTTTTTTTTTTTTTTTTTTTTTCATTGTTACTCTAAAATAGAAATATCATTATCGGAAAACCAATAGTAGAATTACCTTCCCCTGCCGCTAGGGGGGCGAGTCGCCAACATACGATGTTGGTGTAAGAATGGTTCAAAGTTATATATACTTTGAATACACAAAACTCCGACGAAGGTTAACAGACAAAACATTTAATATATGTACAGCACATGGATATGACGAGATACAAAGTACATAGGTAAAAGGGTACATAAACAAAGAGTACATAAATAAAGATGAAGACACATTCATGAATGGTACAAGATAACATATAAAAGTACAGACATGAGACTAGAGATAGTCCATGCTGTGAAGAACTTACATTAATGTAAGTGGGACCAAAAGCCCCAACGAGAAGGGATAGACCGTGTCTAGCCCATGATTCTCGTGGTTATTGGAACAGGAAAAGAGAGAGAAGCCTTTTGAACCAGCCGCTTAAATACTAATTCCCCTAGCGGGCACCAGCAAACTAAACCGGGCAGACAACTCTCCCAGGCAAATACGAAACTAACGCTACATTGGTGGCAAAACCAAACCCCACCACTTATCTGAAGGCTGTCGACCTGAGAAGTCACTTCAACAAGGGCTCCATCCACCACTCACTTCAAAGGGCAGTTAACCAGGCGAGTCGCTCAAAAAAAGCACTCCCCAAGACTTTTACTTATCCTAAGAACTTTCACCCAGAGAGACGTCTCAACAGCAATCCAAACGACAGCGAGTAGAAATCCCTTTCTAGCGCCTCTTCACCAACGAACTATTAATTTCACCTCTCAAGATAAGTCTTGTAGCAAATGCCAACAAATTTGCAGCAATTTTTGTATCTTTGTTTAATACATGTGTATAATTTCCATTTGTGTAGTTTGTCTTCTTTCATCCGAAATAATTGCCGACCACCGGGAGAATTAAGAGCTCCCTACAAACCCCGTAATTCCTCTTATCGTTAAATACTCGGCAACATTACCAGCGAGTAGTAATTTTCATTTTATTTCGGTATAGGTCTTGATAAGTTTATAATCTCAATTCTCTATGAAATAACAACGCCGAGGTAAAAAGTTACGCCCCTGAATTCACAGTCTTTTTTCTCTTTGTCATGATACTTGATTACCCTAGTGTAACAGCAATATAGATTCTTTATAAAAAATATATCTAAGGTAGGTGGGTTGTCTCCCTTGGTCGACATACCCCTTTTCAAACCAACTAATCACATGCCCGCAATTTTCGACGCCAGAAATCAAAGATAAGAATCTCCCTCTTTTCCAACCAACATCTCAAGAAGTCGGACGTCAACTTGTTGCTATGGACGAGCAGATTCCCAGCCCCCATGAACAAATTGCATCCGGATATGTTTGGCCTGTGCGAGGGGGAGGAGTGTGGCAAGTGACCACGGAAATTGAACTCGCCTTTTCCTCGTCGTTGAAATGCTGTTGAAATTCCGCATGTGCAGTGCAGAGTAAGCAGGATGTAAACAGTTTCGTCGTGAGGATTGGTGCATACTTGAAGCGCTGGTGAATGTCGAAGTTCTGCATGGGCAATGCAGAGTATGTAGCCCGGATGTACACAGTTACTGTGTATTTAAGGGCCTGCCCTCCCAGACCGGAAAAGCGACAACAGTAGTAGGATTTTGCTGTCGAGACGAGTGGAACAGAAGACCGTATTTGGATCTTGCTGTTAAGAAGAGAGTAGTACTTTTGTGAGAGATTGTTGTAGACTGAAGTCTTTGTCAGTTGGGAGAGCATATGCGTCGGACTTGACTGTGCCCCCCACCCCCAGAGTTTACTTTCATTCTTATTACAGTTGCTCCCACTAATTAAACAGTATACAAGAAGAGCCGTTGTAATTATGAGAAATTTAACATAACCATTTACCAAGGATGTAATTAAGTGGACTTATATTCGTTTATATTTATATAAATATATATAACTGCAAACAGAACAATTGTTTGCAACAGAAAATATTACTATTGTATTTTCGGTTATTTCCTATAAGTCTAACATGATCAAAGGGGAACCACTCTTGACTGATAAATTATTTATTTATTTATTGATCTACTAGGAAAAAAGAAGACGGGGTTAGGGTTAGGGTTTAGGGTTCAGGGTTAGTTTAATGGGAAAATAAATAAATAATTTATCAGTCAAGAGTGGTTCCCCTTTGATCATGTTAGACTTATAGGAAATAACCGTATTTTCTTTATGTATAAATGTAATACAATGTTGTTTGACATTCTAAGTTGTGTCCATGTATTTCCTGTTACTAACTCTTGTTACTTCTATATTTGCGGCCTAAATCACCACAGCTTCTATTTAGTTAGGAACATTGTGTTCCGTTTGTTGTATACCCTTCCTTTCCTTTCTTACTTCTATTATTCTTCTGCTCATCTTTGGTATCTTACGTTCTTCTGCTAGCGTCTCTTCTAATGTCTCTTCTAGCGTCTGGACTTCGTCTTGGTGGTCGGTCGCACTTAATTCATTTCTTCTTCTAGAAGACATTCATCAACCACAAGACCATGTTATTTATGTAAGCTTTTATTTACTTAACTAAACATTTCATGTAACTAACATAACGCGCATGTGCAGTGAGCTTCAGCTAAGGCAGAAAGACCTTATCTGCCTGATGTCCAAGCTGAAACTGAGAGCCAACCAGGTCGCACGTGACTTCACGTATTTCGCGGGCTTTCTGTAATATTCCATGGAAAGTCCCGCCCATGATATGAAAAGGGGCCATCCCTTCAGAAATACAGGGGGTTGACAATAATCTATGCATAGATTATGTAACACGTTGAATGCTGAAGGTCGGTTCCTATTTTGGTAGTGGAATAAAACAAGATACAAATAAGATAAGAGGTGCTTAGCACTCTGTTTATTTTCTGGAATTAAAAAGGTGTAGGGATTACGTTTCTCACTTGGCACGGTTCTCCAATTTAACGCTAGGAAACATGTTTCTGCCAGTAGGCACTAGGTGACGTAGCAAGCAGTAGTGTAAAATTGGAAGCGCCAAAGTCAAATTCTCTTTCCTTTTATAGCCCCGACATCGCGAACAGCGTGTCTCCTGTCTATAGGACAGAGGGGGTTCGCACTCCCAACAAGGTTGTGTCACACAAGAACATACTCAACATGTAAATCTATATTTTCCTTTCTACTAGCTATATATCAAGGACCTCAACACTTTTATTCTCTATCAACTACACATATGAATGATTCTACAATTTACTAAAGATTGTTTTCCTATTAGGACATTTCTATCATACAACTCTCTATATTATTCACGTTAATCTTGTAATCATTCTTCTAAGTTTGCTCTGTCAATAAAATTGTTCTTGTTCATTCGTTGTTAATTGTTTTTTGCATAGGGGACTCGACTAAATATCTTCCCTACTTCTAAGCATTTCAATGAAAAACAAACGGGGCAGTTTTATTTGGAAGGGGACAGTTTAGCTCAGTCGGTAGAACATCCGTATCGGAACCACAAGGTTCCAGGTTCGATATCAGCGCTCACCAACTAAGCGCATGAGTAGCACACTTTGGATCAGTGACAATACCCAATCTGCACTTGTGCACCTTTGTTGCACAATGTTGATGACCCCATGCTGTAATATTCTGTACAGGCCGATTCGAAGGGCACGAGTTGGAGACAGGTTCCCAAGGATAAAAACACAATCCAGTTTGTTAACAGGATGCTAATGGAAGAGGAAGTTGTGACACTTTGTGCAGCTTGTGGTGGAGCAGAGGACAGTTAGGCCTATGTTGTCAGCTGGCAAGAAAGTTGTTTTAACTCTATGTTGATTACTGGCTTCACTGATGTGGGTTCCTGGCTATGTTCTTCTACTACTACTGAGACGACACTATCACTCCGACTGCTGGTCTGAAACTAACTCAAGGGCTGGAAGTGGTTGAATATATGTAAATTCCACCCCTACACATCCCTATGGATTCGACCACCCAGATCCTCTGTACTTAATTTTATTCTCGGACTTTTTGTCTGCGATTTCCCTTAAAATTAAAGCAATTACTTTTTTCAGTCTGTGTGTCCCTATTATTCAGACCATTAATTCCCTCAAAAGAAGATTTTCTCATAAAAACAGCATTTTTCTCTTAAAACGTATCTACCTAAAGATATTATCTCTAACTAGCTTAACTTCATGGAGGGTGTTCAATTCTCTTAAACTTTACTGCCTAATCATTTGTATCCTTCAAGGATAAACACCCACATTCTATTTTTCCCTTTTTTTCTGACCATATTCTCACTGAACCATTATGTCACAGATCTGTGTGGTAAAGTGGGGAGCTCATGGTAGGTGTAGCGCCCCACCTCAGACACAAAAACAATCTCCATGGTCTAATGTTAGTAAAAAGGGGACATACTCACTCACTGTCTGGCTGATACTGACAATAGGTCTCTTTGTCTACTTTACTTTTACTATTCATTATTATATCTGGTCCCATATTAAATATGAAGAAAAAGTGGAAGTAAATCCGACAATATGTAATTTTATAAAAAGTAAAAAACACAAGTTTCATTGATGAGTGATGTTTAATAAGCCAACGTTTTGGTTTGTTTAACAAACCTTCGTCTGGGCCTTTGTTTATTTAAAGCAAAAGAAATTATTAGTGAACAAAAGTCTGCAAGCCTTTTGGTATGTAGCGGCTTTTATTGATCTTCAAATATGTGAAAAAGACATACTTTAAATTTATTTTTCTTCGAACAAACGAAGGCCCTGACGAAGGTTTGTTAAACAAACCGAAATACTGAAGCATCGGCTTATTCCCTAGACAATGAAACTTTCGTTTTTTATTCACTAGACAATGAAACTTGTGTTTTTTTATTCACTAGACAGTGAAACTTGTGTTTTTTCACTTTTTAAAAAATTACACACATCAAATATACGTTTGTCAAATTATGGGAGATATTCATCCATTGTTATTAAAAGATTTTCTTTTGTAGCAGTAAAAATGTTACATTGACAAAATGGCGCTCAATTTTGCAAAATGCAAATGGCTGCCCTCAGAACAATAACATTTCTAGATACAATATGGAATAATCGTAACAAAGACACAACAATAATTAGTCAATTATTAGTTGACATTCCACTAAATAAACCAATTAAAATAAAAGCTCAAATACAAACAACTAATTTTAAATGATTTACTGATGACTAGTAATCATTGAGTCAGTGAAAATTTCAGGTTGGCAACCCTAATTGAAAACTAGCTGATAAGTGCTGACCTTTATGCAGTTAGGATGGTGTTTTAGGTGGTTACTTGTTTTCTTTTTTGGGGGGCCCCAATATGTGTCTTCATTCATTTTGTTGGTCGTCAGGTCGAAAAGGAATAAAGGAAGGAAAAGGAGACAAAGAGACAAGAGATATTTTCAAAACTCAACTTTTATTTCCAATTACACAATTATCTCTTGGAGAGGAATTTTCTTCCTAAGCCGGGAATAGCTGTGGTTAATTGGTTGGTTGATTGGTTAGTTAGTTGGTTGGTTGGGTTTTACAGTATGGGTCATTTTATGCCAAAGATGTTTTTGTTTTATTCATTCCTGATGGGTTGGTTGGTTGGTCAGATTTTATGGCATGTCAACCCATTGGGTCATTTTATGCCAAAGACGTTTTTGTTTTATTCATTCTTGATGGGTACCCAATTTTTCTTTTTTTTTAAAACTCATTTTTAAACACATTTTATTTACACTGATTTTTGTTCTATTTAACCCATAAATGGGACCCTAACAGATACTACAACTCTGGGTTAGAGTGGACCTGGGAATAATGGTGAAGGGGTACTCCACATTCCCAAGACCTCCAGAACTGGAACCTCACCATCAGATAGAGTTTAACGTCATACACAGGACACTAAGACCCTTAGCCATCACCTTGTAGCACATGATAAAAGGATTGGGGTTTGCCATAAGGGCAGTAGAATAGCTGTGTGCCCAGTTGAGGTTCTAGATAGAACTGCCCTGAGTTTCTTTTTGGCACCAGGAAGCCCCTCTTTTCCGTGCATGCTCAGATTGTTCTTCCTGTCAGAGGCCTCCTGGGAGATTGTTATTATTTTTTTCTATTTATTCATTTTATTTTGTGTTTATTTTTTATTTTCATTTTATTTTATTGGGCTTTATTTATTATTCAATCGCCACACTTTTGTAGCGTACGAGTTATGGTTTCGACGTGTAAATGTTGTCTTATTACACAGGACAACAAATTGTTTGAAAGTCTCAGTTGCATGAGATTTTTTACTGTTTTTACTATTTTTGATCTGCTCATTTCAAATATGGAAACAATTTTGTTCTGTATGTGTGATGGAGAACGAGTACTACCGTACTCGTTTAAAAAAAGACATTGTCTTGCCTGCCAGAGTCAAACCCGCACCCTCCCGAATGCAAAGAAATGCGATTTAGATGCTGGATGGATGCGAGGTGCAATTCAGGTGCCCGGATGTTGGGGCCTACACACGTCCATCCGAATGCACGAGAATTGTGCGTTGCACGGGCGTGAGGTTCGACTGATGTGCCCAGATGATTTGGGAATATGCCCATAAATAACTGAAGTGAGTGGAGCGTTGCGACAAGTAGTTGGCCTACGCAAGACTGCAGTCAGTAAAGAAACGTTTTGTAGACGATCCTGCATAAGAATTTTTTTTTAATTCAACAAAGTATGCTCTAGTTTTCATGCAATTTGAGGTACTACATTTTATTCTTTTGCGGCTAAATAAACTACTTACGTGTTTAGGGTATCAATATGGATATCTAATTTTTTTTTTTTTCTGTCAAATTTAATCATGGCTACAATGTGTGAACAACCCAAGTGTTTTCTGCTTACCTTTCAGAATTCCCATGACCTGGCGGGAACTGAAGGACCACACAGCTGACTTCTATTTTTGTCTTGTCAATACAAAAGGCGTTGGTAAGAAAACAGACATAAAATCACTTATGCTAGTATCTCATGAGCAATTCAACCTACTCTGCACTTTGATGAGCTACCAGTTACAGTTTTTACTGAGTTGTCTCCATCTGAAGAAGAGAGTAATTGACGAAATGCAAGAGACTGAAGATGTAACTCAAGAAATACTGACAGATTCTGACGATCCTTCTTATACTACATCAAAGTCATCAACTCTTCAAAGCTGATTGAGTTTGTGTATGATTTGGGTCTCAATCAAAAAGGCAGCAGAAATTTCAGCTTTGAGTGTTGAATGTTTGTTGATATAAGGCATGAGGTAAATGGTCACTCCTAAATATAGACTCGTTGACTACCACGTGACCTGGGGTGGATTTCTATTGTCCAATCACTAGCACTGCTGCTGCTGCTTCTGCTGTATTAATAGAGACACTATTCTGAGCTTATTTCATTGACATTTGGATTCTCTTGGACGAAGGACTTACAAGGAATATTTTAACACCGGATTCTTATTGGCTTGCTTACTTACTTATTACATCTGGAACCTAGGATGCCGACCAGATACTTAACATTGAGATTACAAGAAAAGGCTCAACTCAACAAAACCATTTCATACTTCCGATATCGGGAAGAGATGTTCGTGGAATTTTTTTTAAAGAGGAGAATAAGTTTGTCATAATATCTTGGGTCTTCTCCAGGAATTAGGTAATCCATTATATAATCCAAATGATTGGAGATTATTCCTAGATAGTTCTAAGCGCAGCCCGATGTCTGTTCTACTACATAATGGCAATGTCTATGCAGCTGTTCCAGTAGGTCATAATGTGTGTTTATGAGAGGAGCATAATGACATTTTAACTATGATAGACCTACTAAAATACCACAAGGACAACTGGAAAATTTGTGTGGACCTCAAAATGGTCCTCTTTAGTCAACTAAGAGGATTTACAAAATATTCCTGCTTTATTGCAAGTGGGAAAGCCGAGCAAGAGACAGGCATTGGAACCAGAAAGAGTGGCCTTACGTGAGACTCTGGAAGTTGGTATGCCAAATATTGTCAATGATCCAATCGTCAGTTGAGAAAAG
Source organism: Doryteuthis pealeii (assembly GCA_023376005.1). Taxonomy (NCBI): domain Eukaryota; kingdom Metazoa; phylum Mollusca; class Cephalopoda; order Myopsida; family Loliginidae; genus Doryteuthis; species Doryteuthis pealeii. The sequence goes on from CM042165.1 coordinate 84,080,974, forward strand.
ATATTTCCTCCTCTGCACATCAAGTTGGGTCTGATGAAACAATTTGTCAGAGAATTAAATAGTTTGTGAGTTTTGTATCTCCATAGCAACCAATTTCTTACCTAACAATCAGTTTCATATAAATTCTATCCTTTGTATTGATGAATATGTTTCAAATTGTTTGTTTATTTGCTTGTTTTTTTTTACAGCATATCAACCCTTTTTGGGTTATTTAATGCTCAATCAAGTCATTTTGATATCTGGTTGTTTACAGTATCTGCTGTTGCTTAAATGGTTACCCATCTAAGTATTGAACAGGCTCATCACTGCTTAACGTCGGTGATCTAGTGGGAACCGGTGCTTTTAACGTGACTTGACCGTAAGCCCGTTTCAAATTGTGTTGCAACTAAAGTTAGACCATGTAAGATATTTTTTTTTATTCACCATCTAATTCAATAAGAGCTCATTCACATGGTTCTTCTGATAAACGATGATGACAGTGAGACAAAGATAAAATTTTGATATTTTAAAATACGTTGATAGTAAAAAAAAAAATGAGGTCATTCAGGAAAAACAACAACTTTATATTTGAAATCAGTACATTAAAAATATCTAATAACTGGTTGATATCAATGCAACAAACATTTTGTTGACGAGTGTCGTTTTGGAAACCAAAACTCGTCGTTAGCATCTTTAGTTGAGATGCATCATGTCCATTAAGTATCTTACATAAAAATTACAACACACCTCCAAAATATTTATAAACCAATGACAGTTATTACTACGTACACATACACATACTGACTTTCACACACCAATAGCCCTGTCAGCTGAGACAGAAGAATACTCCGATTGCACTCGTGCAGAGGGGTAAAATCCCCCCCCCCAATGGAGCCACCCATAAGACTCTAGCCACTATATGTACATACACACAAACACACACACACACACATATACATACACATATATATACGCGCACATATACATACACAAATATATTCATCTATCTGATTTTCTAATGCCGTTTGCATATATACATGGTGTGTCAAAAAAGTATCGAGATTTTTTGTACTTTTTTGACACACCTTGTATTCTGAAAAAATTAACGTTCCATTCATTCTTCATTTCAATCTTGGTAAATACAGCTTCAATCAGACACACCTTGTCTACCCACCTGTCGTGTCACACTAGATCAAACTTCAGGACAACATGATAGAAACGTTTATAGAAAAGTTCTATCACCAAAAACAGGTTTTAGGTAGCGTAAGACCATGAAATTGTGACAACAAAAGTGTGGAACTTTTATCAGATCTGATCGATGTTTGATAGTGAGAACAAAACAAAAATAAAATAAAATAAAATAAAATAAAATAAAAAGCAACAGATGAGGGTAATAAAAAAAATCAGCGACGCCTGGAGAACACACACACACACACACACACACACACACACACACAAACAAATAAACAAACAAACAACAAGGTCTACCTAATAATAATAATAATAATACTGCACAAAATAATGCCATAAGGACAAACTATATCAAAGCGAAAATTGATAAGACCCAACAAAATAGTAAATGTAGACTTTGCGGTAATAGAGATGAGACTGTAAACCATATACTCAGTGAATGTAGCAAACTAGCACAACGAGAATACAAAACTAGACACGACTGGGTTGGGAAGGTGATCCACTGGGAATTATGCAAAAAATTAAATTTTGACCACACAACAAAATGGTATATGCATAAACCAGAATCTGTTCTTGAGAACAAAACACATAAAATTCTCCGGGGCGTTGAAATAAAAACGGATCACCTTATCCCAGCAAGAAGACCAGACCTAGTGTTGATTAACAAAAAAGAAAGAACTTGTCAACTGGTGGATTTTGCAGTTCCAGCAGATCCCAGGGTGAAGCTAAAGAAAAATGAAAAAATGGACAAATACTAGGACCTTGCCAGAGAACTGAAAAAGTTATGGAATATGAAAGTGAAAGTGATACCAATTGTAGTTGGTGCACTTGGAACGGTCCCAAAAGGATTGGAAAAGGGTTTGGAAAATCTGGAAATCAGAGGAAGGATTGATACCATCCAGAACACTGCACTGCTGCAATCTGCCAGAATACTCAGAAGAGTCCTGGAGACCTGAGGAGACTTGCTGTCACTCAGACTCTTGTGAAAGACCATCAGCTAACGCTGATGTGAAAACTCAAAAGGAGTAAATAATAATAATAATAATAATAAGAAGAAGAAGAAGACTGGAGGATCTAGATATCAGAAGAAGAATTGAGACCATCCAGACTACTGCACTGCTGCAATCGGCTAGAATACTCAGAAGAGTCCTGGAGACCTGAGGAGACTTGTTGTCACTCAGACTCCAGTGAAATACCATCAGCTAATGCTAGTGTGAAAAACTCAAAAGGAGTGAAAATAATGATAATAATAATAAAGGTTGGCCAAACCTATTGAAATGTATTTGTTTTCTTTTATTAAATGTTATCTATTTCTTCCTTTGTACAGTTTCTATGGTGTTTATCAAATAAACTTGATTTCATCATAGTGAAACGTTTCGCAGCCGTTGCAACCAGCCAGCCAGCCAGCCAACCAACCAGCCAGCCAACCAGCCAACCAGCCAATAAACCAGCCACCCAACCAGCCAACCAGCCAACCAACCAACAACCAACCAACCAACCATCATCTGATTCATTTCTTCTCTGTTAATATTCTCTCCTCAGCATAAATTGATAAATTTTATTTCATTTTTTTAATCTTCAAGGTTTTTTTTTGTTTTCCACTCGTCTTTTATCATTTAAACTTGAATTTTTCTTTTATAGCCTCTCGAAAAACAACTTCAAATCAAGGGTTATCTATTTAGGCCATGTCCCTTGCAAATAAGTTCTTTGTGAAATCCTTATCTATATATCAATACGCTTGTTCCTTAATCTTCCGACTGTTATCATCTTGCCACATTCTCTGGTTATAAAACGAGACCTTCCAAATTGTCCAAGATAAAATGCAAAAATGTAAATCTTGATTAACTAGTGTTGCTTGTCCGCCGAATTCTTATTTCTTATGAGTGTCGTCACCTCAGCTAAATAATGGACTATTCTGTTCTTATTATAAAGAAAGAAAGGTAAGAGAGAAAAAAAACGTGATACAGAAGAAATATAATACTTTTGTACTAATAATTTTGTACTAGTAAAAACAATTAAGTAAATTACTTATACTTACACGAACCAATAAATTTAAAACGTATCTATGTTTTTACTGTATGAATAATTCTATTTTTTTACGATTTAGCATGATTCATCCGTCAAATGTTTTATATTTAGCCTATTGTTCTGAAATTGAGTTTTATTTATTTATGTGCTTATTAACACTAGTACAAAATAAAAAACACCCTCCGGGTGATGTAAAAATAGATTTTTGAAACATATTGCCTGAGGAGTGGGAGTAAAAAATTCAATGTCAGTGAGTTTGTACCCTAAGTAAGTAAAATCATCAAATTCATTAAAGGATTAAAAAATAAAGCAATTTGAAATGTAAACTTTAAATATGTATTAAAATAAAACAAACTATATATAGATATATAATACCAGTCATGTATTTATTAAAACTTGTTTTTATTGAATAAATACACTCAAAATAACATAGAATAAATTTTATTCTATGTTATGACGAATTTGGGTAATGTGACATAAGCAGTGACGTAATTTTTGTTACAGACAAAAACCGGAAGCGAATCTCCATTATTAATAGATATGAAATACCTGGCATCATACGTGCATTAGATTCTGAAATATGGATAAAAATATTCAAAATTGATAGGTGTACGAATAATTTTGTCGTCTATCTATTATTATTCTAAAGCTGAGATAATCACCTTTTATTGCCTAAAGGTTTTTTTTCTGTTTAGTTTAATGACACAAAATTCATACTAAAATATACCTTGCTTTTAGGATTACCTTATGTTTAAAAAAAATTCCATTTTAATTGGTTCTAATTAGTCATGATTAGCAATTAAGCCAAAAACTGACCAATCTCTTATTTTACTTTCTGTCTATCACTTTTCCCCCTCTCTATGTATCTCTTGATTATCTTCTCTTTATATAAATATTAGTCTCTCTGTGTGAGTAAGCGTGAGTGTCACTGTGATAGATACATATAACTACTCACTTTTATTTGCATATCAAGATTCAGGGACAACCTGTAGGTTAATAAAATTCCATAATCCATTTCAATTGTCCCCTCCCCCCTCTTTAATTAATAATGAAATGAAATAATAATAATGAAATTTATTGTGTATAGTGCTCAGGTGCACCACAACTCATCAAAGTTTCATGTCAAGTACACAGAATAATGTTGTATCAGGAACATGAACAGTTCACAGTAGTAATATGCATGTATGTATGTGCATGTGTATGTGGAGAGTGGCATCAGGTATAGTGTTGGCGGACTACAGGAAGCATGGAGGCTTTGAAAGATTCAGTTACCATTCCAAGTGATAATAACTATCACCATTTCTTACTACAACTAAAAATAAACGGTCTTAAATCTTTTTAAAAAAAGTGCAAGTTCCAAATCAATTTATTTTGTTATAAAATTGATTTGTGATGTTTGGGGATTAAAAGATGTATGAAAAAAAATAAAATAAAATAAACGCAATACCCTTTTCACGATAACTTACTTTTTTAAAAAATGGTATTTTAGTTTTTTTTGGGGGGGGGGGGTTTGGACAGTTTATAATACAAAACAATAAAAATCCAATTCTCAGCTTCCAAATTAACAAAAAAAAAAAAAAATGAATATATAAAAATTCGGAAAACATGTCTGATTTAACATGATTATTAAACTTCCTTTTTTTTTTAATAGATTGAATAAATCTTTAATTAAAAATATTTCATCTTGGGTAAAGGTAGTTACTGAGTTTTTCTAGATATTTAAAAATTATGGAATTTTATTCAAATGAGCAAATGTTGACTCCCCCACTTAAGTTTTCTTCAGGCTTTTATTTAACTAAAACAAACTATTCATCATAAAATAATTAATTGCTAAATAACGTGCTAAAAATTTCATTCAAATTGGATAATTTCCTGATTTTTGGTAATTTATTTATCTCAAATCTAAAAAGGTACAAGTTTTTCATTACTAAATCAGAGAATTAATTAAAATCAACTTATTTGTGAAACTCAGTCGTATTTGTTTAAAAATTTGTGACAGTTGTTTTGAATCAAAATAAAATGATTATACCGAAAAAATAAAAAGATATTATTAAGGGGGGGGGATATATACATTTGCTTATTGATAAAAAACTTGGAGGTGGATTACTTTTTAACGCCTTCAAACCATTTAAAAAGTTATGTCGATAAAAACGTCTTCAAACCGCTAAAAAATATTTTAAAGAGGGGGAGGGTAAAATATTTACATTTACTTGTCGAGAAAAGACTTGGGGATGCAAAATATCGGTTTCATATTGTATTAACTTTTTGGGAAAAACAAAAAAAAATTGCTAGGGAGTTCATAAGTAGCACGGGTAGGATTTTCAGCAGGCACCGCTTAGCATTTTTTGTTTTTGTTTTTTAGGCCAGGAAGCCAGAACACATTTATGCGATATGCACCAAAATGTTGGCTTATTTTCAATTTAAAAAATAATTTAAATTATTTAAATCCATTATTTAAGGTCAGATTTTTGTTTTAGTCGAAAAGTAGTAACATAATGGGCATCAGTAAAAAAAAAAAAAAAGAAAAAAGAAAAAAAGCTACTTAAAATGACATATCTAATATTTTTAATACACTTTTAAACAATTAAATTCGTCCCAAAAGGCGTTTTTACTGTTAAGTTAATGACCCTAAAAAACTGTAGCACAATCTTTTTTAAGAAAAATCATAGCTGAAGCCGACTCTTTTTATTTGCTTACAGTAATTTTTTCATAGTCTGCTGTAAATAAATAAGAACAATTGTTAGTAAAAAAAATAAAATAAATAAAAAATTGAATATATAAAAATTCGGAAAACATGTCTGATTTAACATGATTATTAAACTTACTTTTTTTTAATAGATTAGATAAATATTTAATTTAAAATATTTCATGTTGAGTAAAAGGTAGTTACTGAGTTTTTCTAGATATTTAAAAATTATGTAATTTTATTCAAATGAGCAAACGTTGACCTCACCCTTTAAGAGAAAAAAGTTTTCTTCCAAGCCATAGTTGTATTATTGCTACTGTACAACTGCCCCACTTGGACACTAACATAGCGCCAAGAGAGTAAGCTAGATGGGAACTGCACAAGAATGCAGTATGTAATTTTAAATAAGTTGTGAAAGCAACACCCCATGAGAAAGTAGCTGTATGGCCACTTATCACAAAAACCATCCGAGTAAGATGAACAAGACATGCTGGACACTGCTGGAGGATCAAGGATAAACTTGTAAGTGACCAGCACAGAGGCATGCCAGCATGGACTGTTGAGCAAAGATGTAGATTGACCAACCCTGCGCAGATACTGGATGCTGTGCAGATGACCTCCTGAGAGCAATGAATGATAGGGTAAGGTTGGTGAGAGATTGTCATGGATATCTGTGAGTAAAATCTTAATTACCTTTAATTAGAAATTAACTTAATAAATGACCCTTCTCTTGTTTTTTGGTTTTTTTTGTCAAATGAAAATGTTTACTCCAGTTTAAATAACTTATTTGGACAGTTTGGGAATACTTTAAATTAGCGAAATAATTTTATCATGTGATTTTTCCAACAATTTAACCCGGGCGCAATGGGTGACCCAGCAGGTCACGTTTTTTTATAGTATATATATTATATATGTATTGTGTGTGCAAAATATTTGGAGGGGGGGGGAGAGACTTCAGTGGGATAGGTTTTTGCGGTAAGTTCTGCAGTTTTCAAATTCGGTTACTGATTCGAAAAGATAAAACAGAACAACAATTTTTAGATAACAAATTTTATATAAAAAAGAGAAAGAAAAGAAAAAAGAAGATAAAGAAGAAAGAGAAGGTTTGTAAATTAGTTGTCATTTACGGAACATCTGCAAGAGTCCGGTTAAACAGTTCGATTTCTCACACGTATCTTTTTTTTTCAGTTCAAGATTTAAGATGAGTTTTTCAGTTGAATTTTTCGGTTGAATTTTCGGGTTTAGTTTTTCAGTTGAGTTTTTTGGTTTAGTCCCCAATGAAATTAGTTTAGTTTTGTTGGCGTGGTTTAAAGGAGCGAGTGTCAACCACTATGCTGCTGCTGCTGCTATACTTTTTCTGGACCAAATGACCTTTTGCGATTTCGACTCGTGGGGACACTTTTCTCATTTACACCGTCAAAATCTGGTTGTTTGTTAGGGGTTAGGTTTAGGGCTAGGGTTAGGGTTAGGGTTAGGGGTTAGTTTTATCATTTTAAAAAAACCTCTAAAAATCGTCTGTTAACAATTAACCGGATTTTGATGGTGTAAATGAAAAAAAAAATGTCCCCACAAATCGAAATTAAGGTCATATGGTCCCTTTTTCTTTGTCTTCAACACGAAGGAGATTTGTCCTCATAATCTGGAGTCCAAAGTTCTCTATCCTCTGCTAGGGGAGGGCATTGTCACCATCGAGAAAGTGGTAAGGGAGACTGTGTGATGTGGGGATTAAATAAAACTAAAATAAAATTAAAATAATTAAAAAAAAAAAACTCCCATGGTCTTCATCGGAAGAACCCTCTGCACATGTCCAACAAAAAGGACTATCTCCCGACCCCACCCCCAAAGAATATCTCGGCCATTTTGAATTTAGGCCGCAACTGAGTGTAGTCGCTTCCTCGGCCAGGGGGATATCCCCTTGCCACGGTCGACTATGAGCCGGTCAATAAAGCCTAAGTCATAAAACTACCTTGTGCTTTTGTCGCTTTCCCTTTTCGTTCCTTAAATTCCTTTCTTTTCAGCGCAACCACCAAATGAGATGGGGTACAAAGCAAAAAATCCTAAGAACACGCAACCAGAATACCCAGATACCTTTAAACCTTTAAACATCTCCAAACTTCATCCTACCCCAAAGTGAGCTTATAGTCATGGACATTTTATCTCCCAGAATAAACGCCAAAACTTTTAATTAATTTGTACTATATTCTAAAAGACAATTATATGCAAAAACAACAGAGTAAAAAAAAAATCTCTAAAAATTTTTTGGTTTCTTCTTATAATTCTAACATAAACAAAGGGGAACCACTCTTGACTGATAAATTATTTATTTATTTTCCCATTAAACTAACCCTAACCCGGTCTTCTTTTTTCCTAATAGATCAATAAATAATTTATCAGTCAAGAGTGGTTCCCCTTTGTTTATGTTAGACTTATAGGAAATAACCAATTTTTCTTTTCTTTTTTTCCTTTTACATTTAATTTTCCGATTTTCGGTATTTATTTTCTACCAGAGTCGCTCCTTTAATTGGGTAATCCTTAACGTGTTCCTCGTAAATTCCTACTATAAAATAAACTGAACCCTCATTTTATGTCCGTGTTTTTGCAATAAATGTTTTATTTTTCTTGCACCCGTTATTTTACAATACTGAATATATTTTCTTTATTTATTTTAATATTCACTTCAATGTGTATATTCTAAAAGTTTTTATTTTGTGAAAATGGTTAGTTTTAAAGTGGGGGCTCGTTTTACAATTTAGGCATAAATTGGATCCTCCTTTTATGACCGTAATTTTGTTTTTTCGTCGACGATGATTAAAATCTAACGTTTTTATTTTAGAGTACCAAAGCCAAAAAGAAAAAAACAAAAAGAAAAGAAAAGAAATAACAACCATAAAATTAGGATTGGGCATTATCCGAGCCAAGCCTAATTTTATGGTAGGAATTTACGAGTAAAAAGTTGAAGTGTAAAACGAAGAATATACACATTGAAGTGAATATTAAAATAAATAAATAAAATATATTTAGTATTGTAAAATAACGGGTGCAAGAAAAATAAAACATTTATTGCTAAAACACGGACATAAAATGAGGGTTCAGTTTATTTTATGGTAGGAATTTACGAGGAACAAGTTGATGATTACTTTTAATTGTATAGAAAATTAGCAAATTACAATTATAGTTATAACTCTCCGTAGAAAATTACGTTGCTCTAATTTTTCGCGCCAAAATACTTAAACTATGTCAAAAAAGATTAAAAATTTATCGTAAATTTATCTAAAATGCAAAAATGTACATTATAGTTGACCTAAATTCTAAAATTCATATATTTAAATATCCGTGAAAAATTCGATTTGTACACACAAAAAAGATTATTAAACATTAAAAAAAAAAAAATTATTTAAGCACACAAAAGATTTAAAATCTCTTAAAAATCAATTTCTGTAAAAGAAAATTTTTTTCTTGGCAATTTAATAGAATATAGTACATATCAATTAAAAAAGCAAAAAAAAAAAAGAAAAAGTTTTCAAATAATATTATAACATTTTTTTGTACTTTTTATTTCAGAATTCATTATTTTTTTTCTACAAAAACTACTGCCTACACATTTTTTTGTTATAGTTAGACTCTTATCTTTATAGAAAAAAAGGAAAAACGTTTGACGGTTCATTTTTTTAATATCTAATAAAATAGACCTTGTAAAAAAAAATATATTTCCCCTAATACATTTTAGGAAAAACTATTTCAGACATATTTACATCTGAAGGTAAATAGTTATGGAAATTCTCGAGAAAATCGGACTATTAATTGATTTTTCATAGAATTTTTTAAAAATCCTCTTATCATAACTTGTTTTTGGCTACGTTAAATTTCAGTTGATTTAACAGTGCAAAAATGAAAACATTGTTTTTCAATCATAATTTTTCATCATTTCCGTAAGCTGAAAAATTTTTTTGAAAATCATAACGAGTTTGTTTAATGTTTCTTCTTTCAAATGGAAAAAGATAATATTAATTTTCCTAGCACTTATATGATTTTCCCAACCCTATTGCCCTTATGGCAAGCCCCGACCCCTTTTTATCATATGGGTGCTAGAAGGCGGTGGCTGTGGGTCTACATGTCCTGGGAATGACGTTAAATTCTATCTGATGGTGAGGTTCCAGGTTTGGAGGTTTGGGGAATGTGGAGCACCCCTTCATCACCATTGCTCCCTGGTCCACACTGAACCGGAGTAGTAGTACCTGTTAGGGTCCCATCTATGGGTTAAATAGAAAAATGTATTTATAAAAAAAATTGTATTATCTGTTAAGAATTGATTTATTTCAAAACTTTATCGGCATTAAATGACCCACTGAGGTTGATATGCCGTAAAACAAAACAAACCAAACCAAACTAAAATATTAATTTTTATACAAGTTTCATTGTGTTAAATATAGGTGTGTGTGTGTGGGGGGGGGTTAAATTTCACAGTGAAAATTGGTGGTACCTAGTAAAATAAAATCATAATTACAGATTGCTTAAAGATTGATGTGTGAAAACTTCAGCTCTAAAGATTCCACTCTGAAAAATAAGAATTATAAATGTTAAAACCCAAGTAATTTGCAAATCAGTTGATTAAAAAAAGGTTATAAAACACAAATATGTAATTATAGCAACATCAATACTTAGAGGTACAAAAAGAAGGAATTAATATTTCTTGTAAGAACAGGGGAGATAAATCATATCTATAAAAAAACAAAGGTTGCCTCCCTTTGACTGGTTTGTGAGTGAACTAAGGGTTCAGTTGAATGGAACTTAATTGGACTAGAAGCCTGCTAACACCTCATTAAGGTATTGGAATGTGGTGTGATGGTTAGCAAACTAGTCTCGCAGATCCATTACTACTGAAAAGCGAGTTTATTCATCACTGAATGTCCCATACATGTGACCTTGTAACACATTCTACCTGTAGCGAATGGGTTGGATAAATTAAATACCTACTAACACCTCATTAATGTATTTTTATTTATGTCAAGTTGTGTGAATAAATGACATAAAAGCCAATTCTGGATTAAAAGGGAGGATCAAAGTGTAGTATCTGTTCCAGTTACTATGCTTTGATCCTTGCGTGTCCCCCCGGTAAAGTACAATTAATAGCGTCGATCCCAGGGGGCCATCCCCCCATCAATACCTGTCCCCTTGGGGGCAGGGCTGGGTTTATTGCCCAGCACCTGAGGCGCCCCCCTTGAGGGAGAATGCCGAGGGGATCGACGCAATTTTTGTTCTTTCCCACCCATGAGCTTCGGCTTGTGGGTGGGACCACGTTAAAACAAGGCCTTGTGCCCAGCCCATACAAGTGGGGTATGAGGCAAATACCCCCCCCCCAGGGAGTCCAGTGTGCTTCGGCCACTGGATCAGGTTAAAGTACAAATAATAGCGTCGATCCCAGGGGTCCATCCCCCCAGGCAATACCTACTCCCTTGGGGCGGGGCTGGGTTTATTGCCCAGCGCCTGAGGCGCCCGCCTTGTGGGGGAATGCTGAGGGGATCGACGCAATTTTTGTTCTTTCCCACCCATGAGCTTCGGCTTGTGGGTGGGCCCACATTAAAATGAGGCCTTGTGCCCAGCCCATACAAGTGGGGTATGAGGCAAATGCCCTTACTTTGTCTTTTTGTAGATAACAACTTATTAAGATACTAACATGTTAAGAGGGTCGCCATCTTTTCTATTTAAACATTTTCTCTCAATTTGCCTGAATTCTTTGATCATTTGTATTATTTAGATTTTTCATGTTGTTTTTCTCATCTCTATTGTTATATACACGTTTCGGCCGATGTGCCCTCCAACCTTCTTCAAGTGCTTTTGGCGCAGCGGATATAAGGGTTGAGCTAATACAGTTCTAAATGACAATTGCAAGTTCAATCCTGACTACAGGCAAAAATAGAATACTTGTACCCAGTCATGGTTAATGGAATGAGAACAATTTATCCCAATGGGTTATTGAAAAGAGGAGATGGGCACTGGCAGCTAATCTCCATTGATAACCCATAAGTACCACCAAAATACGTCACGTGATCAGTTTAGGCCATATTGAAGAAAGAATCGTAAATATTTTTGAACTTTTAAAAAAAATAACGAACATAGAGTGTTGCTACAAAGAAAAACAGTTAATTCAAAGATCAATTTATCAGAATGAGGAAAAATTACTCATCGTTATCTTGAAGAATAAGTAAAACAGTCCGTTTTTTTTACAACACGGTCAATTTCTTTATTGATTTTTTTTTTTTAGCAGAATTCTGTATTCATAGTTCTTTTACTAAAAAGCTCTCGCATCGACACTTATAGAAATCTTCTGATAAAATTATTCAGACTCTTACCTTTATAGAAAAAAAGTAAAAATCATTTTTTGTCAGTCCATTTTTTTCATAAAATAAAATAGGATGAGATAGACCTTAAAAAAATATTTCCCCTAATATATTTTAGAAAAAAAAAAAAAAAAATTCAGGCATATTTACATCAAAAGGTAAATAATTATGGAAACTTTCATGAAAATTGGACCATTAATTGATTTTTTAAAAAGCCTCTAGTCATAACTTCTTTTTGGCTACGTTAAATTTCAATTGATTTAATGGTGCATTGTTATTCGTTCATAATTTTCATTATTTCCGTAAGCTGAAAATAATTTTGGCGGACCTGAGCATCTGGAAACCTAAAATTTTTATTTTTAATTTTTTCAATTATCGATTGCACACCAATCTATCAGATTTTTTTAAAAATTCAAAAAAGTTCTTTATTTTTTGAGTTTTCTAGGGTGCTCAGTTCCCCGTATAAGTTTATCGTAAATCGATCCCCCATATCGGAACCGCTAAAAAAAAAATTTTTTTATTTATTTATTTATTTTTTCCTTCAATGGATTATTATCAATTACACACCAATCTATCAGATTTTTTTTTAAATTCTAAAAAGTTCTTTATTTTTTGAGTTTTCAGGGGTGCTCATTTCCCCGTATAAGTTTATCGTAAATCGAACCCCCATATCGGAACCGCTTGAACTGAACTTGCACAAAGGTGTCAAAGTTAGGGTGGCCCAGAAAAAGCAGAACCCAAATTATTTATTTATTTTCCCATTAAACTAACATTAAACCCCCAACATCAACCCCTAACCTTAACCCCCCTAGTTAAAATTAACAGTTTTATTACAAAATTTGTGGGTTCTGTTTTTTCTGTGTCACCTTAATTTTGACACCTTTGTGCAAATTCAGCCCAACTGTTAAGGTATAGTGGTTCCGATATGGGGGTTCGATTTACGATAAACTTATACGGGGAAATGAGCACCCCTGAAAACTCGAAAAATAAATAACTTTTTAGAATTTTTTTTAACAATCTGATAGATTGGTCTGTAATTGATAATAATCCATTGAAGAAAAAGAAAAAAAATTACAAAGAAAATTTTTTTTAAGCGGTTCCGATATGGGGGATCGATTTACAATAAACTTATACGGGGAACTGAGCACCCCTGAAAACTCGTAAAATAAAGAACTTTTTAGAATTTCTTTTTACAATCTGATAGATTGGTGTGTAATCGATAATAATCCATTGAAGGAAAAGAAGAAAAAAATTAAAAACAAAAATTTTAGATGGGGGGGGGGGTTCAGATGCTCAGGTCCGCCAAATTTAAAAAAAAAATCATCAGGAGTTTTTTTTAATGTTTCTTCTTTTGAATGGATAAAAAGTGGTAAAGAAGAACAATTTCCTCGTAAATTCCTACCATAAAATAAACTGAACCCTTATTTTATGTCCGTGTTTTTGCAATAAATGTTTTATTTTTCTTGCACCCGTTATTTTACAATACTAAATATATTTTCTTGATTCTTTATTCTTTAACAAATAAAGAAAATATATTTAGTATTGTAAAATAACGGGTGCAAGAAAATTAAAACATTTATTGCAAAAACACGGACATAAAATGAGGGTTCAGTTTATTTTATGGTAGGAATTTACGAGGAATTTGTTCTTCTTTGCCTAAAATGTTTTAAAAATAATATGAACCTTTATGCAAGTTTCATTGTGTTAAATATAGGGGGGGGGTAAGTTTCAGAGGGAAAATTGGTGGTACCTAATAACCTAACACATTCGTCGTTCGAGAAACAATAACAACGAAATTAATTTTATCACACGAAAGTTTAAATTTCATGACAATTAAAATACTATAAAACATTTCATTCATTAATTCCGTTATGTTTATTTATTCTTTAATGTTCGTTTTTGTAAAGTTATTTAGATGTGTTTAAGTTTGAAACGAGATTTACAGGATTTTCTTTTATTTACAAACTAAATCACTTTAGTGCAATTTTGGAAAAATCATTTTAATTTAAATTTATCAATAATTTTAGTGTGAAAATTTTTTTAACAATTTCTGATAATATAATATTTGAATTTGATTAATTTTCTATTCCTAAAGTTTCCAGGGTTTATTGTCAGGATAATTTTTCTTCTTTATTTCTGTAAATGTAGAGAATTGTGACATGACTTTTGAAGTAAAATATTTGTTTATTTTATAACATTAAAATCTTTCCAAGTTTTTCCAATTTCTTCTACAAAAAAAGAGGAATACTATTTAGTCTTAAAATGAATGTTGGTATTTAGTTTATGAAATATATATATATATATATAAAAAAAAATAACCGACAAAAAACGATTTTTACTTTTTTTTTTTCTATAAAGGTAAGAGTCTGAATAATTATATCAGAAGATCTTTATACATTTCAATTCGAGAGCTTTTTAGTAAAAGATCCATGAATATAGAATTCAGCTAAAAAATATCAATAAAGAAATCGTCCCTGTTGTAAAAAAAACAAAACAAAACAAAAAAAAGGATTTTTAAGTCTGTGTTTTTGCAATAAATGTTTTATTTTTCTTGCACCCGTTATTTTACAATACTAAATATATTTTCTTTATTTATTCTAATATTCACTTCAATGTGTATATTCTAAAAAGTTTTATTTTGTGAGAATGGTTAGTTTTAAAGTAGGGGTTGGTTCGTTTTTACACTTCAACTTTTTACTCGTAAATTCCTACCATAAAATGCCCAAGCCTAATTTTATGGTAGGAATTTACGAGTAAAAAATTGAATATTACCTTTTGTTGTTGTTATTTCTTTTCTTTTTGGCTTTGGTACTCTAAAATAAAAACGTCAGATTTTAATCATCGTCGACGAAAAAAAAATTACGTCATAAAAGGAGGATCCAATTTATGGCTAAATTGTAAAACTTTTTACAAAGTTAAACAAAATTATTTAAGGATTTCAATGATAAAAAATAAAACATTTCACTTCATTCGTATTGCGGGTTGTTAGTTGTTTTGTTGTTGTTGTTCCAGCTACCACCGCCTAGCGTTTTTTTAAGGCAGGAGACCGGGTCGCAATTCTGTGATAAGCACCGTTTATATAGTATATAAACGGTGCTTATCACCTTATTTAACGGTATATAATATATACCGTTAAATAAACTCCTCAAATAGTTCTTTCTATAATTAACATCAACAACCAAATTTAATAAAAAATTTAAAAAATAATGAAATTTTTCTATAAAATATCATGGACTTACTAACCTTGTCATAAAAGTATTAATTTTAAATTTACTTAGTTTGCCACAAAGCCAGAAGTGTAAAGCACTTAATGAGAATCGAACTCACAATAGCCTGCTTGTCTAGCTCGCTTACCGTTGCACCACGGGAAAAGACACTAAGATAGGCTTAGTTTGGCACAAGGCTAGTAGTATAGGGATACTCAGTATAGTGAGAATCAAACTTTCTAGTAGCAATGACCTGCTAGCTTGCTACACTACGCGGTGTGCTCCTGCGCTTGTATGCACACGTATCTAAAGTTCGGTGTTCGAGTCTAGATAAAGGTCAAGCAGCAGGCTTTCTGTATCCCAACGACTGGTGCAATACAATCTTTTTACTTCATTTTATTTATTTTGAGCATTATGCCAAACAAAGCAACTTTTGGTAAATAAATAAACGAACGTGAGATAACTTACTTTTTTTTTTTTTGTTAATGTTGTAAGCGACGACATTGTCAATGATCTAAGCGACCCCAATGAAAAAAAAATCTCGTCGGCAACGTTGTGGGGGAATTTGTTTAGCCGTTCATCTTGGGACATTTGGAATACAAACTTGTAAGTCTAAAATAGACAACAAAATATTTTTACGAATAGTTTATTAATTTTAATCAAGCTCATAACGAAATTTAAATCTTTATAAACATTTAGTTTTTTATTAGATTCGTCCGGTTTTTGTTTGTTTTTTTTCTAAAAAGCGAAACAAAACACCACGCCTTCTTGAATGAAATAATCAAATTAATTGTTTTTGTTTTTTAAAAGAAAAAAAAAAAATGTTAAAAATCATTTTTTTATTATACAAAAATATAATTATCTTTCTATTTTTATATACATATTTTTGTTTAGATTTATAATTTAACTTTTATTGAACAATTTTATTCTTTTATATATATTATTATTCACTAATATATTTTTAATTTTACTTTCAGTTGTCGAAATGTAAATGACATTTTAAGGTTTTTTGTCAATAATTTACGATATCTCATTTTTGTTGTTTAAAAGAAAACAAAACTTTTACAATATAAGTTAATAATCAAAATAAAAGAAAATCCTTCTTTCTAGTTAAAAGGTGACAAAAGGAAAGTTCTGTTTGCAATTAAGCCTTTTTATTTGCTTATTTTCTCATTATTTTCTCTCTCTCTACACACTTTCATTTTCTGGAGAAAAAAAAAAAACGAATTCATTTTTCTATCACTTCACGAACTTAAAAAAAAAATAATACTTGAAAATATGCAAGAGACTCACATATTTCAAATTGAAAAGCCCAAATTTCTCTTTATTTAACGAGGCGACAAATGGACAATCTTGTTTTAATGTCGTTCATTTTAATCAACCCCTTTTTAAAGTACTTTTTTCGGGTAGTGTGTGTTGTGATATTTTTATAAATTAAATATTTTGTTTTGCATTATTTGTATATATTATTATTGTTAACAAACTAGTCTCGCAGATCTGAGACTACTGAAAAGCGAGTTCGATCCTCACTTGATGTTCCATACTTGTGACCTTATGTCAAATCCTACTCGTATATATATATTTTTTTTTTTGTATATAAAATGATTAAGTTATTTGTTCTGCATCTCATTAACTTTCTTTTCTTTGGGTTTTTCCAATTAAAAGTAAAAGTCGATGTGTCGAAAAATCCGTGTTTTTACAATACAAATTTAACACCCATTAAAAAAAAAAAAAAAATACCAAAAATCAGGGAATTATCCGATTTTAATTAAATTTTCAGGGTTGATTTTACAACGAATGAATTTTATAATGCATCAGTTATTTTATTTCAAAACTTTGATTTGTTTCAGGTCACTTAACTTTGACCCCCCCCCCTTATTTTTGGGGCGCAAAATATCGGTGGGGTTGCCTGTGATTGATACTTTTGTCTGCATAAATAAAAAGACGAAAGATCGAAGGTGTGAATAGAAGAATAAAAAAAAAAAAGATTCTGCTCTGGTAGTAAATAAGTACCAAAATCGGAAAATAAAATGAAAATAAAAACTTAAAAAATTATGTTAATGCTATAAAAGAAAAAATATACATCAATATTTGTTCCATTTAAAAGGGCAGTGGCGCTAAATTTCCAATACAGTTTTCGACAAAAGATTATTAGTGATTGATACTAAAGTAAAGTAGTTATTAAAAAAAAAAGTTTTTAGAATCTAATAATGACATTTTAAACTTAACATCATGCTGCTCATATTTTAAATGAATTTTAATGTATCATAGCAGAAATACCTAATTAAATCAGAAAGTTTAGAAATAAAATAACTGATGCATTATAAAATTGATTCATTGATAAATCAATACTGAAAATTTCATTAAAATCGGATAAATCCCTAATTTTTGGTAATTTATTTTTCAATCGTGAGTGTTAAATTTATTTTGTAAACATGGGTTTTACGGCAACTCACGGTGACCATCTTAAAATATATTTGATCAAAATTGACCAAAAAGATAGTTTTAAATGTATTAAAAATAAATTACATGTGTAATATTATTTTGCCTTTTTTTACTGATGCTCATTATGCTACTACTTTTCAACTTAGACAAAAATTTGACCTTAAATAATCGATTTAATTAATTTTAATTCGTTTTTAAAATGAAAAGCAGACAAATTTTGGGGTATCCCTAGTTTATATGGTGTAGTGCATTTTCCGGAAGGGACCACACTTTCCGAAAAGTACTATTGTTTGCTTAAATCAAATGTCTATATATATCAATGCTTTTTCTTTTAATCTAGATAACAATCAGTGCTCTTAAGACAAGGATATGAGAGAGAGAGAGAGAGAGAGAGAGAGAGAGAGAGAGAGAGAAGAAAAAAGTGTACAACATATAATGTTGTGGTCCCAATTTATTTATTTTAGACTATCTTCCCTCCCACTTTCGTTTGCCCTGTTGGTGGGGCTTTAGAATACACCGACTGCACCTCTGCAGAGGGATAAGACCCCCCCCCATACACACAAATGGAGCTACCTGTTGGCCATGAGTGGCAACCAGTGATACTTAAAGACGGAATCCTGGTGGCTGAGCGGTCTATCACATGCAACACTCCACTTTGGCCTTTACTTAGGCTGGCCCCATCAAGCCCTAGTACCTATATGATTTTCCCAACCCTATTGCCCTTATGACAAGTCCCAACCCCTTTTTATCATAGATGTGCTAGAAGGCTGAGAGTCTTAGTGTCCTGGGTATGATGTTAATGATGATGAGGTTCCAGTTCTGAACGTCTGGGGAATGTGGTGTACCCCTTCATCACCATTACTCCCAGGTCTACTTTGAGCTGGAGTGGTAGTACCTGTTAGGGTCCCATCTATGGGTTAAATAGTAAAAAAATGAGTTTAAAGAAAATGTTTAAAAAAATGAGTTTAAAAAAGAAAAATTGAGTACCCATCAAGAATGAATAAAACAAAACATCTTCAGGTTAAAATAACCCAGCGAGGGTTGACATGCCGTAAAATCCAACCAACTAACCCATTTTTGGTACTTGTCCAGAATATTCTGATAAGTGAATATTTATTTGTAATATGCCTAGGCTATTTACTCCGAACATCATTAGATACCATAAAAGAAAAAGGCAACAAACAGGCGATATCCTGCACAGACTATTACAGATGCAGTCTACACTGATGACCTAGCACTTCTTGCAAATACATCAGCACAAGCCAAATCACTACTACATAGCCTGGAGAAGGCAGCAAAGAACATCGGCCTCAATGTGAACTCCAATAAAATTGAGTTCATGTGTTTTAAAAAGAAAGGAGACATCTCTACACTCGTTGGTAAGCCCCTAAAACCAGTAGAACAATTCATATGCTTAGGTAGTAATATCTCATTCACAGAAAGCGATGTTAATGCACAAATAGGGAAGACATGGTCCGCTATAAACAGATTATCAGTCATATGGAAATCCGATCTCACTGACAAACTCAAATGACAATTCTTCCAAGCTGTGGTTGTGTCAATGCTGCAGTATGGCTGCACCACTTGGACCCTAACAAAGCACCTGGAGAATAAGCTAGATCGGAGCTGCATAAGAATACTGCGTGCAATCTTGAACAAGTCATGGAAACAACACCCCACAAGGAAGCAGCTGTACGGCCACCTGCCCCCTATCTCACAAACCATCCTGGACACTGCTGGAGAAGCAAGGATGAACTCATAAGCGACGTTCTCCTGTGGAAACCAACACATGGACATGCTAATGTGGACTGTCTAGCAAGGACCTACATTTACCAGCTACTGGATGCTGTGCGGAGGACATCCCGCAGAAATAGAAAAACGAAAATAACAAATGTTCAAAGTATGTGTTTATTTATGAATGAATAAATATTTCTGCCTATGTTCAAGCATTTCGGTTTGTCATCCATATACAGTCCTGTTTTGCTGTTTCACAGCTCATCAGTGTGGCTAGAGAGGCAGTCTGCATCAGGCCGGGAGTGAAACAACTGATTTGTGATCAGAGTTCTTACCTCCATGATATCTGCACAATCTACTTTAAGAAAGGGAATTTAATGATATAAGGCTGCTAGGAGTGCTCTATCATAAACTATTCCTTAAACAAACTAAACTAAATTATCTAAATCAATGGTATCACTTTTGTCATCAGTCAGATATCTGCTCAACTACAAAGTGGGGGAGCTGACAGTAGATGTAGTGCTCTGCCTCAGATACTAAAAACAATCTCCTTGGTCTAGTTCTAGCAAAAAGGGGATAGACTCCCTCGCTGTCTGGCTGATACCGATTTTAGGCCACCCCGATGACTTTACTTATTTCATCAAAAAGATGTTTAAATGTATGTATATACCCAACACCTCCACAACGGGCAGGATGTAACACAAGGTCAGCTTTTAACTCTTTGCCAACTTTAAACTGCTTACAGCGGCTCTCCCAAACAAAGTAGAAAATCTGATGGTTAGTTCATTATGATTGAACAGAAGAGCTCAGTGTAGTGCTCCACCTCAGCAAAAACAATCTCCCAGGTCTAGCGCTAGCAAAAAGGGGATAGACTCCCTTGCTGTTCGGCTGATACTAACAATAGGCTACTCCTCTAAGTTTTTTTAATTTTTTTATAAAAGAAATCGAGTAGTTTAAAAAGGAAAACATACTGGTCGACCACAAAGTACATAAAAATATCAGGATAGAGCTCAGTTGGTAGAGCGTCTAACTATGAACCACAAAGTTCCGGCTTCGATACTGGCTCTCACCAACTCAGCATATGAGTAGCACAGGAATCTGTACAGTAAAGTGAGAAGATGATGGTAGGTGTGGCACTCCACCTTAGATGCCAAAAATAATCTCCTTTGTCTAGCGCTGGTGAAAGGGAGATAGACTCCCTTGCTGTCTGGCTGATACCGACTTTAGGCCACCACGACGAGTTTACTTTTTACAACAAAACAAATTAGCAGAGATGCTGATAGCTACGCCTCCTGCGTCCCTGACACAAAAATCTAAAAAGGGCACAGTAAAATTGTATCCATTCGTCCCAGTGTTTTTTCTTTTTTCTTCCCTCACTATTTCAAGCTAACTGTAAATACATTCTAATAGTTTCTTAGAAACGAATTACACGGGATAGGTTACAAGGTAGGAGTTAGACAGCTTTACTTGCGACCCATAAATTTTCCCGGGGACTCATTCAAAGCAATATGTGCGTCCCAGGACACACTGAATGAGTCTACATTAGATCATCTTTAAAATGATTTTAAAACTATATTAACACATTGGCTTTTTTGGTGTCACTTATCATTATAGTAAATGGGACACTGAACCTCATAAGCCTGTGAGACACTTATCCTAACCTGCTCACTTTGGCCTCCTGGCTTGAAAATTTGCTGAAAATTTGAAATATTCTAATCTGATATTTAACAATCAATAACATTTTATAGGCAATTTAAAATATATTAAACAATGATAAAATTACATAAAAAATATAAAATTACAACATTTTTATTAGTAAAAGAAATGAAGGAATTCAAGCCGCCCTTCACTGGTTCCCACTAGATCACCATAGTTAAGCAATGATGAGCCTGTTCAATATTTAGATAGCAGATACGGTTATTTCCTATAAGGGGAACCACTCTGAATGAATTTTATCTGCTAATTAATCTACCCATTATTTTCCCATTAAACTAACCCTAAACCCTAACCCTAACTTCTTTTTTCCTAGTAGATCAATAAATAAATAATTTATAAAATTCATTCAGAGTGGTTCCCCTTTTTAGGTTGGAGTTATAGGAAATAACCGCAGATACTGTAAGCAAACTGATATCAAAATGACTTGATTTGGCATTAATGACCCTAAAGGGGTTGATATGCCATTAAAGATCCAACCAAACAATCTGACCTTGAACATGTACTTCTAAGTAGCATGACAAATACCAGCCGTTTATATTTTGAGGGTCATCATTACTCTGATTGTACGAAATGGACACAGTAACCTGAGTTTAAATCCTGGATGAGTCTGTTTGCATTTCACATAGCGCTAATCCCCTTGGGAAAGGTATGAATCCAACTATTCTCCATTCAGCTATATGTAAATAGTGGAGCAGATATTTTAACCTTGGTATGGCAACTGGTCTAGGAGAAGGAAACTCTGAATTCAAACCTGTTAAACTCCATTTAAAAATTGACATTATGTCTCATCCTACTTGTGTGGAGAGGGGTTGGATAAAGACTCTTAAAATATTTATATTAACTGTTTAAAATGATTGTGAAGATACATTTTTGTACATAATTGGAGACCATAAACTCAAGCATAGAATAACTCAATAAGAGTTGACACACACACACATATATATATATTTATAGACGATTAAAATCGAATGATTTAAAATACAGATTGTTTAAAATGTACCGACTCGAATTTCTTGAAACAGCGCAAATCTTAAAAGATTTGTACTATTGCGAGAAACTGGAGTTGGTATATTTTAAACAATCCGTATTTTAAACCATTCGATTTTAAACGTCTATTTAGCTCTTAATATTAAGCACTTTTTAATCAATTTTAGTGAAAAACTCCCAAAGTAAATAAGATTGTATACTTATTTGCTTGGTGGATTTAATGGTAACTGCGGTGTATATATATATATATGTATATATATATATATATATATATATTGGAGCGGTTGGTGTATATATATATATATATATATATATATATATATATGAACCCTCATACGTCGAAAATCGACGGGAGAGTCCATTTTTTAAATATATATATACACCAACCGCTCCAAGGCAGTAGAATACACCAATTGCACCTCTGCAAAGGGGTAAAATCCTCCCAATATAACCACCTGTTGGCCATGGGTGATAACCCATGATGCTTAAGGACAAAGCCCTGGTGGCTGAGCTATTTATGACATGCTTTAACCTTCCCTTACTTAGGCTAGACAAGCAGTTAGAAAGCACCCCAGACACAATCAGTTAACTAGTCATGTCAAGCCTTAGATTGTCCCAATCCTATTACCCTTATAACAAACCACCAGCTCTTTTTATCATATATGTGCTTGAAGGCGTTGACTGAGGGTCTTGGTGTCCTGGGTATGACGATAAATTGCATCTAGTAGTGAGATTCCAGTTCTGAAACTCGGGAAATGTGGAGTACCCTTTCATCCCCATTACTCCCAGCTCCACTCTGACCTAGTGTTAGTACCTGTTAGGGTCCCATTTATGGGTTAAAAAGTTCAAAAAATGAGTTTAAAAAAAAATTGAATACATAACAAGAATGAATAAAACAAAAATATCTTCGGCATAAAATAACCCAACAATGATTGAAATGCCATAAAATCCAACCTCCAAGGGTTGACATATACCATAATATCACGTAACCAACCTGTTTAAAATTCTGTTCTGGCAAAATATTTTTATGCAAATTTTCCAATAATGTTAGAATTTCTTTTTCTGATTTTTTAGAAGTGACCTATGGGGTTGGAAGAGGTTTTGAGGTTTAAAAGGTAGCTGGATACTCTTGTTGCGTGTTCTTAGGGTTTTTGCTTTCAACCCCATTCTCATTTGGTGGTCACGTTGAAAAGGAAGGAATTCAAGGAATGAGAAAGAAAAAGACAAAGGCAGAAGGTGGTTTTATGACTTCGGTTTTATTGACCGAGTCATAGTCACCTTTATGCATATGACTATGGCTTTTAAGAATTATCCTATTTCAACAATGTAAGGCAAAGAATATCTTCTTAATCCATTTGTACATAATCCCCCCTCAACCCTGACCCTACACAAAACAAACAAGTGTTTATAAATCTTTATTAAAAAGACTTTTAGTCATAAAGGCTGGCCTACATTTAAGTATTGTCTGTAATTATAATGGTGTGGTATCTTACGATCTCTCGCATTGGACACTTAAATAAAGTTTTAATGTAATGAAATATATTAACTTAGAAAGACTAATGAAATTAAATAAGAATGAATATAAAAACATTATACTTATTTTAATTTTATTGGTTACATTAAATCTTAATTAAAAAGACTTTTAGTGATAATGGTTGGCCTACATTAAATATTGTCTGTAATTATAACGGTGTGGTATCCTACGCTCTCACGCATTGTACGAGCAATAGACTCGCCCACTCAGGGTATATAAACTGTTATTGCCCCCCCCCTACTTGGTGCCCGAGTTTCGGTTTAGCTAAATCTTATTATAATGGAGAGTGTGTGTTTTTCTGTCTGTAACCGAAACTATGTCACTACTCCAGTCACAATTTCCTTTGTTATTTACATCACATTCTCCATGGTTTTATTTTTATTTAAACCTCAATTATTAATAAAAATTGTTTTACATTATTAATCCTGTTCTACATACTAGATATTTACCATGTACCCCACGTGTATGGTTTGGCCCTATTAATGTGGGCCCACCCACAAGCCGAAACTCATGGTTTTCAGGTGCAAAAAATGCATTGATCCCATCGGCATTCCCCCACAAGGGGAGCGCCTCAAGCACTGGGCAATAAACCCAGTCCTACCTCTTTAAATCGAGGGGGCAGGTGTTGCCTGGGAGATGGTCCCTTGGGATCAGTGATGTTAACTTGTATGGTCCAGGACCAAAGCCACCGGACCCCCACCGGTCAAAACTGGAGTTAGATGTTAACCATATCTACATACTAGATATTTACCACGTACCTCACGTGTATGGGTTAGGCACAAGGCCCTGTTAATGTGGGACCACTCACAAACCGAAGCTCATGGGTGGCAGGTGCAAAAAATGTGTTGCTCCTTTCAGCATTCCCCCTCAATGGGGGAGCCTCAGGCACTGGGGTATAAACCCAGCTTGTACGGTCCACGGTCGAAGCCACCGGACCCCCAGGTCGAAACCAGAGTTAGAGGTATTTGCCTCTCATCCCACTTATGAGGACATTTTTATGTGGGCCCACCCACAAGCCGAAGCTCATGGGTGCTAGGCACAAAAAGTGCGTTGATCCCATCAGTATTCCCCCTCAAGGGGGGGAGGCACCTCAGGCACTGGACAATAAACCCAGCCCTGCCCCTTTAAATTGAGGGGGCAGGTGTTGCCTGGGGTTATAGCCCCCTGGGATCAACGATGTTAACTTGTACAGTTCAGGGCCGAAGCCACCAGACCTCCCAGTTGAAACTGGAGTTAGATATGTTGGACATATCTACAGATATTTGCCTCTCATTCCACTTATGAGCGCTGGACACAAGGTCTCGTTTTAATGTGGGCCCACCCATAAGCTGAAGCTTGGGTTTTTAAGCACAAAAATTGCGTTGATCCCGTCGGCATTCCCTCAGGCACTGGGCAATAAACCCAGCCGTGCCCCTTTAAATCAAGGGAGCAGGTGTTGCCTGGGGGATGGCCCCCTGGGATCAACGCTATTAACTTGTAAAGATCCAGGACCAAAGCATTGGACATATCTACATACTAATAACATGCAATTATATTTATATATACAACAAAATAGTGGTTTACAGTGTGAACAGGAAGGCTAATTTGCATATTGATATTAAAAATTTGACTTTAATAAAAACTTACTTTGTATTATTGATTTCTAATTGTTTGGTTTTATCTTAATGAATATGAGCAAAAATCTTTGGGATAAATCTTAAAGGAAATCCATTAACAAAAAGAAATAACTAATTTTATTCTTTACTTCCTATTTTAACTAAATAGTTAAATTAGGAAAATTTAGTAATGAAAGACGGGATTTTCAGTTGTTCTACTATTAGATTATACCCCCTTCTGTTTCAAATCTTTTTATCTGCATTCTTATTTAATTTCATTAGCCTTTCTAATTTAACATAATATTTTGTTAGATTAAAACTTAAATACTTGTACCCGAAGGAGGGTGCATATATTTGCTAGTAAATTGTAATAAAGTCAAATCAGACTGAAAACAGAAATAAAGCTGAGGACTTTTACTTCTTTTTTGAGTCTAATAACAGACACAGCACGTCTATTTTTGGTCATATTTTCCTCTTATCAATATAAGAACACAGTGCAGACTTTTGTGTGAAGTATTTCGGGGGGGGGGTCAGTGTTCTACTACCCAATACTAATTATTGACCTTACTTTTTTTTCATTTGAGATATTATATGTACTTTTAATGATAACATTACAAAAACTATGTCAATTTACATAATGGAATAGATAGAAGTTCATTTGTTTTGTTTGTTTGTTGGTTTTTTTTTTTAAGTACTTGTCAATTGAATCCCTGTTTTTTATTTTTATTTAAAAAGATTCTATTTAAAAGAGTGTTTCTCAAATTTAGAACTAAGTGTGAAGTGTTTAACTGTTTAAAATGACTGAATTTCAATCGGTACCACCAAAATAGGTCACATGATCAGTTTAGGCCATATTGAAGGAAGAAACGTAAATATTTTTCAATCTTGCAAAAAAGAAATAACAAACATAAAGAGTTGTTACAAAGAAAAGCCGTTAATTCAAAGATCAAATTATCCAATTGGGGAAAAATTACTCGTCGTTATCTTGAAAAATAAGTAAAACAGTTTGTTTTTATTATAACAGGGTCAGTTTCTTTATTGATATTTTTTAGCAGAATTCTCTATTCATGGTTCTTTTACTAAAAGACACTCACATAGAAACTTATAAAAATCTTCTGATATAATTATTCAGACACTTATCTTTATAAATAAAATAGATAATATAAAATAACCGATGCGTTACAAAATTCATTCATTGATAAATCAACATTGAAAATTTCATTAAAATCAGATAATTCCCTGATTTTCGGTAATTTTTTTTTCAATCGGGGGGTTAAATTTATTTTGTAAAATAAGGATTTTATGTAATATTAGACAGCATTTATAGCAATGTTTACAATATATTTGAGCAAAATTGACTGAGAAAATAGTTTAAAATGTATTAAAAATAAATTCCATGTGTAATATTATTTTTCTTTTGCTTTTTTTTTTTTTTTTTTTTTTTTTACTGATGCTCATTATGTTATTACTTTACAAGAAGAATTTGACCTTAAATAATCGATTTAATTCATTTAAAAATGAAAATATGTCAACATTTTGATAGTGCATCTCTACACTATATAATATGTCCTGGGCCTGATTTATCTGATGGTGAGGTTCAAGTTTTGGAGTTGTGGGGAATGTTGAGTACCCTTTCATTCTTTCTTTCTTTCTTTCTTTTCACCTTTTCATTATGTATGATTAGCATTATTGACTCTGCACACTCAGCGGTCGGAGAGGCCCCCCTCCGATCAATTGGCTGGTCATGCCAAGCCCTAGCACCTATATGATTGCCCCAATCCTATTGCCCTTATGGCAAGCCCCAACCCCTTTTTATCATAAGGGTGCTAGAAGGCGGTGGCTGCAGGTCTACATGTCCTGGGAATGATGTTAAACTCTATCTGATGGTGAGGTTCCAGCTTTGGAGGTTTGGGGAATGTGGAGCACCCCTTCATCACCATTGCTCCCTGGTCCACTCTGACCCGGAGTGGTAGTACCTGTTAGGGTCCCATCTATAAATAGAAAAATGTATTTATAAAAAAATTGTATTATCCATTAAGAATTGATTTATTTCAAAACTTTATCGGCATTAAATGACCCACTGAGGTTGATATGCCATAAAACAAAACAAACCAAACCTTCATCTATGGGTTAAATAAAAAAACATGAGTTTATAAACAAAATTGTATTATGCATTAAGAATGAATTTATTTCACAACTTTGTCGGCATTAAATGACCCACCGAGGTTGATATGCCGTAAAACAAAACAAAACAAAACGAATCTGCACACTCACCCCTCCCCCTTTCTATATTTCCTCTACTCTCTTTCTCATATTTTTTCTGTGTAGCATGTCCTCCCTCCCCCCTTTCTTTATAATAAAAACAGAATGGTCAATTAATTAGCTGAGGTGACGACACTCATCAGAAATAAGAATTTGTTGGATAAGCAACACCATATAATCAGGATTTACAATTTTTCATTTCATCTTGGATGATTTGGATGGTCTCATTTTTAACCAGAGGGTGTTGGAAGATGATAACTGTCATACAATTAAGGAACATGAGTATTAATGTATAGATTGTTATATGTGTTATTTCTTAATTGCTTTTGTTGTAAAACTCTAAAAAAAAATGTCCATTATTCCCTTTAAATTGTTCTTGTACCTTTCTCTCTCTTTCTTTTGATTCAACTTTAAAAAAAATCTTTTCTTCAATGTTTGTACTTTTGTATTTTGACAGTTCATTATGAACAGTTACGATGGGCAAATGGATTTGTCTGGTAAGCTGATAATCAAAGTCCAATTGGGAGACGATATCCGACGCATCCCTATCCACAATGTGGATATTACCTATGATGAACTTGTCCTTATGATGCAACGTGTTTATCGAGGGAAATTAGGTACAAATGACGACATCATTATCAAGTATAAAGATGAAGGTTAGTAGACAGGTTTACTTTCTTTCTTTTTTATCTTTTTTAATTTTTAATTTTTTTTATCTTTTTTTCTTATTTCTTTTTTCATTTATTTTATTTTTCATCTTTTTTATTTTTTTTCATCTTTTTTATTTTTTTTCATCTTTTTTATTTTTTTCATTTTTTTTCATCTTTTTTATTTTTTTCATTTTTTTTTCATCTTTTTTATTTTTTTCATTTTTTTTTCATCTTTTATCTTTTTTTAAATTTTTCTTGTTCATAAAATAATTCTTTCTTTTTCTTTATTCATTATCCAATCTTTGCTGAATTCTATTATAGTCTACAAATTTCTTATTCAAAATATTTCTCATTAACTTTTGACCAACTTTAAATAGAAATGAAAAAAGAAAATTAGACAAATTATATCTGGGTATTTTTTTTCTTTAAATTTTCATTACCATAATATTGTTATAGTATACAAGTTTCTTACGTGAGTCCATAGCTCTAGACTACCTTTTTTTCACCACTAAAAAGTCCTTTACTTCAGGGTTGTGTCCCTTTTTCTTTAATTCTAATTTGTTGTTTGGTGAAATGTTTATTTTATTTATTTATTTATTTTTTGAATATTTTTTCAAGATGGAGACCTCATCACGATATTTGACAGTTCGGATCTTTCGTTTGCCATTCAGTGCAGCAGGATTTTGAAACTCACTCTTTTTGGTAAGCAAGAAAAATTGCTTTATTTACTCCTTTTTTTTTTTTTTCTTTTTCTTTTTCTTTTTTTGAATACTTAACTGAAAATGTTGATTTAATTTGCCTCAAAATGTTTAAATATATTCAACTACTTATTTAGAGACCTTCTATCTAAATATATACATAATATGTGTATATATATATATATATATATATATATAAAAAATGTGTGAGTGTTGTATCGTGGGGTGAAAAGATACACAGATGAATGGTATGCTTAATACATTTATTAAGCACTAGCATCCAGTGCTAAACGGATACATACAAACACAGAACAAATAAGTACAAACAATTAACATGACAAACTTACACTAAAAAAGGAGGGTAAGTTTGGTATAGCCAATGCAGCAAAAGTCAGTCTGAATATTATTCAGCTAGTTAATCTACTTTAATCGTAGGCTATTTTATGGCTATGAGCCAGTCTATCTGGTAGAGAGCTGAAGGGGTGTTAGCTACTCTACAACAGTGAGCAAAACAAAAACTTTAACACAGGCTTCTCAAGCATTTTACTTTATTTAAAACAAATTTAATTTACATTCACATCTACGTTATTTCCCTGTCAGTGGGGTTTAGAAAAATTGCCTAGCTCTAGGAGAATTTTCCTTTCTGGATTACTTCAGACATCAGGCAATGAAGTTTAGACAAGAGGGGACAGATGTTGCCTGGAGGGGGATGGCCGTTGTAATTAGAGACAGAGATTATAGCAAACCAGAAATAAGAAGTATTGTGGGAATTGAGAAAGAAAAGATAAAATCCATTTGTTAATATAGAAGTCAACAGATTTGTTTCAGCAAATTTGATGAGGGGAATTAACTGAAGGAACAAATTTCTCAAATGTTTCAGATGAGGCTTGATGATTAGTAGGTACCACCAATTTTCTCCTGTGAAATTTACCCCCCCCTACATTTAACACTATGAAACTTGCAGAAAAATTAATATTTTCTTGAAAATTTTTTTCCATTCGAAAGAAAAAACATTAAACAAACTCCTGATGATTTTAAAATTTTTTATCAGCTTACGAAAATAATGAAAATTATGATTGAAAAACAATGTTTTCATTTTTGCACTGTTAAATCAACTGAAATTTAACGTAGCTAAAAACAAGTTATGATAAAAGGGTTTTTAAAAAATTCTATGGGGAAATAACTGAAGGAACAAATTTGATGAGGGGAAATAACTGATAGAACAAATTTCTCAAATGTTTCAGATGAGGCTTGATGATTAGTATTATCTGCAGTATTCGGACTATTGTTGTACAGATAACAATGAAGATGAGGACAATAGTCAAAATAACGCAGATAATACTAAATTTTTTGATTTGCAGCACAGAAGAAGTTGGGGTGAGAAATGTAATGTTATGATAACAAAGTAAAGATTACTGACTTGCACCTATAATAACAAAAAACAATTTATTTTCAATCTGTGAAAGACTTAGAGATCTATTTTTCAAAAAAAGGGAGGGAGGTCAAGTACAAAATTTTGTTTTTGGCATTTGGTAAATGATATGTGACTTCAGCAGCCAGTGGAGTGTAAAAAAAAGGCTTAGAAATATTTTTGTCCTTGACACAAATTCACTTCCAGCTAAAATAAAGTACACTGCAAGCTCCTTTTTTGCCCAACTAATTATTGCATCTGGATCAATTTAATAAATTCTATTTATGAAGAAGAAAAAAAAAAATGATGATGATGATATTTCCAAATAATCAGAGGGGAGGGAAATCCAGGAAGAAGGGTGTGACACAGAACGAAACCTCATCTGCTTTGCATTGATATTCTCCACCCTCTTTATTTTCTTCTTTATTTCTTTCTTCGTCAGTTTTTTTACTTACATTTTCTCTTTCTTTTAACCATTTCTTTTTTCTTTTGTCCTTTCTTTCTTTCATTTTTCATTTTCCTCTTTGTTCTCTTTTTTTTTTTTTTTTTCAATCATTTTTTCAATTTTTTTTTACTTCCATTCTTTCCTTCTTTTTTCCTTCTTTCTTTCAACAATCTTTTTACTTTCATTTTCCTTCTTTCTTTCGTTCATTCTTTTTACTTTCATTTTTTCTTTCTTTCTGTTCTGTTTTTAACATACAGATAAATATGAAGTATTGAAATGATAATGCAAGACCAGGTTATAAAATTAACAAGGTTTTATTTAACACAGGGTAGAAAATGCTTCTACTCTCAAGCGACTTAACCAGTATCTCTCTCAACGCTGCGTTTCAAACATAAACAAACGTAAACCACACATAAGATGGTGGAAAACCCACTTCCGGCTTTGACAAAGTAAAGGGGAGCAACTCTATATGTTTTGTTAGGTCTCCCTAACACTTTCTTTTGTTTTTTTGCTTTTATTTTCCTTTCTTTTTTTCATTCTTTCTTTCCACTATTTCTTTTACTTCCATTTTCCTTCTTAATTTCAGACCTTTCTTTCTTTCTTCCTTTCTTTCTGCCGTTCTTTTGTCTTTCTTTTCATTTATTTTTTCTCTTCTTTCCATTTTGTGTAAAATCTTTTTAAATCTGTCATTTTCTTTTTTTTCCAGTCAACCGCACAACCAACAATTTAAACCATGAAGAAGTTAAATACATCCGGCACGAACTGACCCAACTAAATGATCGAATTAATCATATATTGAATGATCTGCAGCCCCCCCAGGGGGAACCTGAAATTGTGGATGAAGGTCAGCTATCCCTCTGTATGTATCCTTCACCTTTGTCATCCCTCTCACCCCCCCACCACCACCTTTCCTCTCAATTTTCTGTACGGATAAATTGGATGATCCACAAAATGTAAATTTCATTTATCAAGCTTTTTTGAACATTGAGGATTAAATGTTCCTTTGTACTGCTCCCTCCTTCCCCCCCCCCAGTACAAGAAATATTCCGACAGAGAAGTTATAAGATATAACAAACATAGACTTTAATAGTAAGCACATAGAAATACATTCAGAACAGGAATACATATACTAATTACAAATGGTACAGCAATACGTAGTGAACAAATATACAAACGTGTATAAAGAAAGTAGGACTTCGTCCTACAGAAGTGATAAAGAGTTCCTGAAAGAATGTCACTTACTTATAGCAGGCTGGGGGGCAAAGCCCCCCACCACTTAAAGATAGAGACACAAGTGTCTAACCCATGTGAAGTATTTGACTGTCCCAGAGAAAGAGGACTCAAAATTCCCAACTTGCTGCCTAAATACTCTGGCCCCCTATGGGCAGAAACCTGCAGCAAGGGAAGATAACTCTTCTGGACCCCACATCAATCCAAATAGGGGCAAACAATTGCTACAGTACGATCAGGCTCAAACTTTGATCACATGACCATAACAGTGCTACACATGCGCAGAATGCAGTGTGACATTAATAAAGATATGTTATGGCGAAAATACGTTTAATTTTTGACTCTCCCTTATACAATCTAATCTGAACATTAGCTACATAGATGAGAGTAACCTCCTCTTGTTTATTTCACTTTGAGGAAGCCATGTATTTTGGTCGGCCATTTTCATTTCACCATAAATCTACAATGAAAATACGAATTTGTTCGAATCAATACAACTGCATGTTTTAACACGAAAATATCATAAAATGTGTTCTTAATTGTGCTTGCGCATTATTTGAAATGAACTTAATTGTTATTAAGAACACATTTTATGATATTTTCGTGTTAAAACACACAGTTGTATTGATTACAGTGAAATGAAAATGGCAGACCAAAACATACGGCTTCCTCAAAGTGAAATAAACAAGGGGAGGTTACTCTCATTTATGTAGCTAATGGTCAGATTACCAAGTAACCTACCACACAAGAAGAAAAAAAACATTAATAAAGATAAGTTATGGTTGTGAGACGACCTGTTCCGTACTCTGCTCTTTCGATGTACTCGTCTAGATCCCAACGTTGTGAATTATGTGCCGGCCGAATTTAAAGCACTAGTCAGAAACAGGCTCACAAGAATTAAGAACGAAACAACAACAACAACAAGTGTAAACAAGACACATGGAAGAAGGGTGTGTTGATACTCGCTGGCTGCTACTGTCTACTACTGCTGCTATCCCTACTGGCAAACTTGACACTTCAACGGCGAACTTAACCCTTCGATCCCCGGGTTCTAACTAACTTAGGGCTCGAGTTTAGTTGTATTTATGTCAAATTCCCCTACCCAAACCATCTTCTCCGGACCACACAAATGGCCAGAACTTAAATAAATCGCAGACTTCGAGTCGCCATTAACCCTTAAAATTAAAGCACTCAAATATTTTTCCAGACAATCCGTCTACAATATGTTGATCATTAATTTTTTCAAAAGAGAATTTCTCCTAAAAAAATCCTTTTTGCTTTTAATACCTGGGTGCCTAAGATATTATCACCAAGTGGTCACATTTCATGGTGGCATATAGGTCTCTTTAAACTTTACGACCTAATCTTTGGATTCGTAAAAAGGTCAGCCACCCACCCCTTTTACTTATGCCGGACCTTAACCTACTCTCTTTCTTATTTATTTATTTATTTATTTATTCTGACCATGTTCGTCTTCAACCATAGTATCACATGGTGAAAATGTGGATAATTTTTGTTATGTTACAATTCCGGTTGCCATTTTAGATGTTTATGTCTCCTATTATTAGATCCATTGGTAGATGTGGGTGTAGTCTTAGTAGTAGTGAGAGAAGAGACCTACCTCGTGCAACACGGTGTGACAGAGAGAGAGTGGTGGGGTGAAGACTTGACGTATTCTCGAGGGAGGCCGGGCTAGGCTTTGCCTGGCGTGTAGGACTGACCTAGAGTCGAACCCGCTTCCTTCAGAATGTGAGAGCTGTGGACGATCAGTGAAATAAGAATTAGCATAGTGGGCCGGATGTAGGTGGTCGCGCTGTGCTGACGAGTGTTGCACGGACAATTATGAGTGAGAAGCCCGGATGTGGTGAAATTGAGGTGTATTTAAAGAACTTATTCTCACAGACTGGGGAGAACGACTGCGGTAGTATTTTGTTGTCGAGACGAGCGGGACAAAGAAATAAGTTTGGATATTGGATTTTGGAGCGTGATACAGTAGAGTGTTTAGACTGTCTATTGTAACCTTGAGTCAGACTTGACTGTGACCCCCCCCTCCCACACACACACACTGATTAGACTTAGTAGTAGAAAGTCCAATTGTAGTCTTTGAAATCGTCGGCAGAACAAGAGTGTATTTGTAGCAAAGAATTCAGGCTTGGTTCGTCTGGTATTAAGTCCAGTTTACAACTGACTTCAGGACAATTACCAACAACCTTAAATGCACTCTGTCGTTTTTGATTGGTCAATGCCAACTGCTGATTTTCGTAAAGTCCATAAATATAAGTGGCAATTTCTCGTGCATCTTATATGTATAGATAATTAAGGAAGCACGTGGTGTAATGGTTAAAGTCATGGGAAATGGACTCGTCGGCCTGAGTTCAAATCCTGGACATGGTAATTGCATGTCACTTAGCGCTAATATCCTTGAGAAAGGTATGAATTCTACTCTCCCTCCAGCTATGGTAAATAGTAGGGCAGACTGGGCTCTTTAATCTTGGTTAGGTAACCGGTCTAGGAGAAGGAAAACTCTGAATTCAAACCTGTTGAACTCTGCTTAAGAAATTGACCTTGTGTCACATCCTGCTCATGCGGAGGGGTTGGTAAATATGTATATATATATATATATAAAATTTTTACTTGAAGGCACTTACAACGCATGTATCGCATAAAATTCGATACTTTTTCTTATAGAAAATGAACTTGACAAGTGTAATCCCGGCAAAGGATCGCTCGGTGTGTAGAATATCGTACAGACTGTTTCGACTTTATTAAGTCCCATCAGCGATATATACTAACGACTTCCCTCCGACAGAAATCGAAACCAGGACCTCAGCAGGCATAGTGAAACACTATATCGCCTCAGCCACAGTACACAGCTAACAATAATAACTTAAATGTGTTTTATCCCTAAAACTATTCCATTTCTATGTGACCACTTGATGAAAAAGAAAACCTTTTATTTTTTTTTCTAGATATGAAAGACAGTTTATCTGTGAATAGTCTTCATAAAAAAGAAATTGATCAACCCTCAACACAACTGGAAGTCGATGAAGATTCTCAGAGAAGTTCTTTCATATTATTAGTAGTGTGCTAATCTTTGAGATCTTCCTTTTCTTCTCTTATCATCATCTCTCT